>JAOVVF010000004.1:2017583-2032644 GCA_028565595.1 Duopalatinus emarginatus
GTTGGAGGTAAAACAGATACTATTGACAGACACTATGGATATAACGCCTGGCCGCACAGTCAAATATACACCGATCAGCCGTAACGTTAAAACACCTCAGACCCGTTGAGGCAAGGACTCCACAAGACCTCTGAAGGTGTGTCTGCACCGAGACGTTAACAGCAGACTCTTTTGTGCATGTCCTGTGGGATCGGATAAGACCAGCTAGCCGTCACACCGTCACGTAGCAGGATCGTGGGCATCCTTGTCAAATTGGACCTTGTATAAGTAACTCAAATCAGATTATCTTGTTACACTGTTAAATTATAGTTAAACAATAAGTATTTAACAGGTATATAGTAATAGTTATAGAATTCATCATGGTTCATTCACAGTCATTTACTGCATCAGGTTTTTGTGCATCGCCAAGGAAACCGTACTGAAATGTCATACGTTAAAAATAGCCATATTTGCATATGTGTGCCCAGACTCACCCTGTATATGTAACATATGTGTATAGATATAATCCTGGATGTGTGTGGATGATGTCACATGGAGGGACATGCTGTACACACGACCGACAATGAGCTAGCAACTCAGTCCATTCGAGTTCCAGGTTATATATAATACCACAAAATGCGGAGAAATTGATAGATGGGTGGCTACCCAGTATGCTCGTATGTGCACAATGGTTTTCTTCTGGTTGTGAGGCTGTCACCCGTCACCCTGGTGAGGGATCTTATCTCCCCCTGTAGGTTTAAACACTACACAAAACACCCAACCGGCTTGGTTTTTTTTTTTTTCCTCTGTGAGACCGAAGACAGTGGTGCGACTGGCACCGAACACCTTTACAGGTGGTTTTCCTTAATTCCCGACTCTTCCGGCAGACCCGTCGCTACAAGTTTAATGGAGTAGCTGTGCATTCTGTATTCTTTGCCACGTCCTCTTAAGTCAACTGTTAAACTTGTCCTCTTTTGTGTTACGACATGCCCACACCTACATTCTTACAATGTGTTAGTGTTTGCCCAAGGACACAGTTTTTTTTTTTTTTTTTAAGTTATAACAGGTACCTGCTCCTTTAAGAACATGCTTCCTGGATAATTCTGCTAATTCCAGGTGCTCCTCTTGGCTGTATTTACCAGGTGCAGGCTTGGGTCATTACTGAGGTATTTGTTTTTCTGATTATTAAAAAAAAGAGGGATTTAAAGGTATGTGTGTTTGGATTTTGGCCCAACCCTGATCCCTGGGCAAGCCTTTTTTTTCTTTCTTTTTTTTCTTTTTTCTTAATATCCACTGTGCTTGGAGCTGTGAAAAGTTGTTCTGGTAGGACCATGGAGATAAAGAGAGTGAGGGAGATGGAGTGAGGGTATGGAGGCGCAGAGGGAGGAAATTCATCCGGTGGCACCAGGCACAGCTCTCCGAGTCCCTCTCCAGAACGCCCACATGAAGCTTTAGCGATTATGATAATAAACAGTTTTATCATCGGCCTTGCAATCAATAATGCGGCTTCTTAAGGTTTAATATTTCAATGGTATTGATCATTTTAACAACAGTGTTTGCGGTTGGCTTGCCTTAACTGCAGAACAGCTAGGGATAGAGAGCGAGAGAGCATCAGCGAGAGATAGAGAGAGAGAGAGAGAGAGAGAGAGAGAGAGAGAGAGAGAGAATGCAGTCCAAACTTCACTGCAGAGGAACTCTCTATTATTATTATTATTACGTGTATTGTTATTATTATTATTATTATTTACTATAATAGTTCCCCTTTCCTGTCGTTACGCAGATCGTAGTAAAAGAAACTGTCATTCTGCCCTTGTTTTAATTCACATCATTTATTTACAAGTCAGCCCAGGACGACCCGGACTAACATCAGCACAAAAAAAAAAACAAAAAACACACAAACCCGCAAAGCACATGGCGATAAGCAAATCTCTGCAGTCTGCATATTTCTCACTCTGTCCCTGGAGATGCTTTCCTAAGCTATTTATAGAAAAAGATATTGCAATTAATGAATAATCTCATCCACAGAATGCAGACACATACACTCACACCTACACACACACCCACACACACACACACATACCTGCTAATGTTTTCACAAAGGTGCAGAGAAATTAGCTCAAAGATGCTCACAGTGTCTTGTAGCATCAGATTCCTGTTCGGAACGGACGGGAATGGAACCCGACATGTCCTCATGCTATTTCCAGAGGTTCCAGGTACCGTATTGTGCCATGCTTTTCTGCTCACCGCAGTTATAAAGCGTGCCCAGATAGCATACGGATGTGGGCCGTCTCTGGCAGCGATATGGCACTGCTGTGAGCACTGGAAAACTGCGTTTGAGCCAAAAGTGGCTCACATGCCCCAAAACATATCTGGCCCAATTCTGGCATTGTAACTGCCCGGTTGTATATGCGATTGATTTGTGGGCCGTTTCTGACAGTGACGGCCTAAAGGTGGCTGAGACGTCGCCATTTCATGGCTGTGAACTTTACGTTCCCGCATTCCGCATCAGATTTTTTTTCTGTGCCATCGTTCCGTGCTGTATTTGGTCCACAAGTAAGTGCAGATGTGGCCCAGATTCAGGCCTTATCAAATTTGCTGTCTGAGTGGTTATTTGGTGTTAACGTAACTTTACATTTACGACGTTTGGGAGATGCTTGTATCCAAAGTGGCTTGCAAAAGAGCTTTGAAGACTCCATCAGTAATTGCATCCTAATACTGACTCATTGGCTCACAGACTAATAACACGATCTGCCTAAAAACCTACTGTTGAGAGGTACAAAACTGAACGGCAAGAGAGAAAAGAAAAAAAAATGCAGACATCCAAATTTTTTGGGGCTAATGAATTAGCATGCTAATTTAGGAACATCCGGAAGAGGAATGTTTTTAGACATTTTATGTAGACTCCCAGGGACTTGTCTCTACAGACATCTAGAGGAAGTTGTTTCCACCACCGAGATACCAGAACAAAGAAAAGTCATGATGCATGATGTTGGGACCAGTCGAGCAATGCGTTTCCAGCCACACTTACTCAGACTCGCACCAACAACCATGTCTGAGACCTCAGTCATACCCACCGCTTACATGTATCCCCTAAATACTGAGCACTTGAGGGTTATGGGGTGTTGCTCAAGGGCCCACTAGTGGAAATGCCCAACTGATCCAATACTGCCATCCTCACTGTTAGCAAAGCTTCAGTCATCAGTCAACATCACAGATGCTCAGGTATACAATGACCCGAATCAGGAAGAGTGCCAAATCAGATCCAGTGTTTGACACCAGTATTATCCAGTATTGGATTACTGGGGCTAATTATCTTTGATGGGCTTCATGGCATGGATTGCAGTTTTTCTCTGTCCCGAGCTCGAATGATGTATCATGACTTGCGACAATATAAGAACATTGGTTCATATAGATCAGTGGTTAATATACTGGACCTCTGATCAGTAGATCAGTGGTTAATATACTGGACCTCTGATCAGAAGGCTGCGAGATCAAATCCCACCACCAGTTGCCACTGATAAGCTCTTGAGCAAGGCCTTGGTTGGTGTAAGTGTGATGAATGTAAGACACTTTGAATGAGGACGTCTGCCAAATGCTGTAAAATGCAATACACCGAAGTGCCAGGAAAACCGGTACACCAGTCTAATACTTAGCGGGTCCCTTATATAGCATGAACTCCATGAGCTTGCAGAAATATTCTGTAGGCATAGAACACTACAGTTATAAGATCTGAGAACGTGGGCGGGAATTCCTCTAATAACTTCACGTCTCTAGACGTCTATAGCAGTGCATTGTCCTGTTGGAGGAGGCCAAACCCAGAAAGGGTGCACTCGTAGCATTCACTTGTCCAGGGCTTCTATTTAATCCTAGCTAACCATGTCGTTATGGAGCCACCACCAGCCACCATGACATATTTTGAACAGGCTCGTCTGTACCAGTTTTTCTGCCACTTCAGTGTAAAAGCACAAACAGCCTATAGACCTTCAGATGGTTTTTATGTTACCACAGCACACACCGTACACATCACAAGTACAGTCGGCCACACACTCATGCAGTCTCCTGCTGAGTCCTGGTGCATGCTGTGAGCGCTCTGCATGCACGCCAGCCTGATCACCCATCTCTGATTATACATCAATACGTTTATCCCGGCTATGCTTTGTGTAGAAATCTTTATCTAAATGAACGTGTAAAGCGGCGAGGGTAATGAGAAGGGTTGTTTTTTTTTTTGGTGCCGTTTTTTAAACCCGCCAAGGACGTTGTGTTTGTTCATTTAAATGTAAAATAAAAAAAGGAAAGTTGCTTTGGGGCAAACGGCATCGCTTAGCAAAAAAAAAAACAAAAAAAAAAACACAGCGAATGTGTAATGGAATGCAATTTTAAATGGTGGATGTTGAGTATGATGTTAATTCTGCAGGCTGTGAGGGAGCTAATTCGAGCTCGTGCCTCATTTGTACTCCCCAACCTTGCTCCTCCGCTAGGCCCCCCATGCTGCTTGCTAATTGGCAGGAGACGGGGAGCTTCCTGCTGAGCGCTCGCCGCTTTCCTCGTGCCTCGCCGCCCTACCGGCTCCGGCTTTCTTTTTCTCTCTCGCTGTCTTTCTCTCAATCTGAGTAATTAACCCACAGCTAATTAACTGCTTCTAATTACACCGAAGAGGCTGTTTCTATCGCACTCTCCAAAAGTGAAGAGACACTCTGCCTCGACGTGTAAATTCCCCATCGGCTGCTTTTGAACCCGTTCCCGGACGTGGAAAGGACAAATCCGTCTCTTGTTTGCGACAACCTAGTGTCAGCGTTGGCATTGGAGCGTTTTTTAGGCCTCAGTTAGGCCAGGTTTAGGCCAGGTTTCCGAAATCGATGCATGCAGCCGTGTATCTTCTTTGAGACAGGTGCATTATGGGTAATGTAGTCTTCATTCCCTGAGTCACCCTTTGGTTGGTGTAAGTGTACCCTTAGTGATGCGATATCTGTAGATGTGGCCACGTTCTACACATAGCTGTGCTATCTCATCCCTAATGTACTCGCAGGCACACTCCTTTCCTCTCCTCTCCTCTCCTCTCGTCTACTCTCCCTCCCTCCACCTCGCCCCAGCGCCAGCCTCGTCACAGCCACTGCTATTTCTGTAGCTCAGACTGATAGCTAGAACTGAAGATCATTGATTTTACGGGAAACCGTGTTTACAGCCTGAGTGCCATCGACCTGAGGTGACTTTTTTTCCTCCTGAAGCGGCGGCGGCGGCAGCGGCAGCGCTGGAGCTCTCCTGCGTCTACATTAAACACTCAAGGAGAAGGACGAGGCTGGAGGAAGCAAGGAACAGTTCAGTTCAGTGTACTCTGTTTACCTCGTATTAATGATCTGGATATTGAGTGGATTTTATTGCGTAAAGGACCCAGCGCTAGCCACGGCACGGATGAATTATAAGAGCGTTCTCTCGGAGCCGTTTAGCAATTAGGCTATTTTTGAGCTCATTCCTAAAGAAATGGCTAGATTGTAGATTAGATATTAGACCATGGTTATTAAGTGTGTATAAGGAGAAGTGTGGCTTTAAAGTCGGCACATGGGATGCTGCTTCTTGGAGAAGATACTCAGGCCTCAAGCTGGTGTTGTACTTCATTCTAACTGTGTATTCTGCATTCGGGGATCAGTATTGTCAACACAGAGACCCTTAGTGTAAGAGGTCAGAAGTCAAACCAGGGATCGAGGCGTTCAGGAAGTTCAGGCATGATGAGCATTAGAGCGGACTTACTGGTTAAGGAGGTGGCCATGTTTCTACATGCCTGTGCCATTAACTGGGTGGAGCTTAGCAGACCGTGCAGGAACGGAACACGTCTGCAGTCTTCCTGTAACTTTTTTAGCATTCATGGCATTGATTTATCAATAAGCGCCTTAACTCTGGTGTGGCTAGCCAACGTGATGGCTAGATCTGGCACAGCTGCAGACCAATGGAAAGTAGTGCTTTGGAAAGGAGGAAGGACAGCTGCTATGGGATGGCAAGTTGGGGCGGAGACTCGGGGTTGCACCCTGTAAGTGGTTTCCAGCTGGGGCCGAGTGTGTGCTAATTCCCCAGGAGAGTACGAAGGGTGCCAGGGCTCGGGCCCGGGAGGCTCAGTCCCAAGGCAGGTGAATGAGCATGCTTATAATCAGATGGCTGCTTAGCCTTTAATTCATCTCTCGCTCAGCCGGTAAATCCCACCTAATGAAAGGTCCCATAAATAAAAACTTTTTTTTCATCCTCTTCAAATGACAACCAGGCCCACTCTCTGACAGTCTTCATTAGGTTCTGGGCTTTTACTTGGCAAAGCCTTTATCTGCTTCAGTAGGCAGGACAAGAAACATCTGAAGTAAAAATTTGGTTCTTTGAGGGCTTGATAGACCTGCTACACCCAGACGTGACTCACCATAGCAGGAATGAATATTCCCACACATCTGACTGGATGTATTGTCTAAAATGTAGCCTGTGTTGATCCTTCAAGAGCAAAGTTTGCCATGTTCCTTCTTATCAGAGGGGGAAAACGCCTCCCTGAACAGATCGTTGTAGTTGTTGCTTCGGCTTGATTATCTTTTTTTGTGCTTTTAAATTTGTTTGGGAAGCTTTTGTCCTTCTTCTGAGTAGGATCGGAGTGAGGGAAACACTCGAGAATGCACCATCAATTCTTTAGCGGAACAATGATCTACAAGATAATCATAGTGCAAAGGTATAGCAGTGTGGAATGCTCTGGAATTACTGTAATTCATGGTTTACGATTCTCGGTCGATTGCGACTGTACAGTGAGAGCTTGGAGACTAATATCTATTCACTCCACTTGCCTACGAGCGCCTGTGCGTCTGCTCGGGCTCTGGATAGAGACTTAGAGCTTTCACTCCTTTAAACAGGTGTTGCAGAGGAAGCAGAATAAATGCCGGGCATAAACGGGTGTAAATCTTTGAAAAGGATGCATATGTAGTGTTTACATTTCAGAAACATCTGTAGACGTACCAGGGGTACCACGGAATGCCAGTTAAACAAACCCCAGAGCATTATGAAGCTTCCAATGATGTCTATTACTTTATACATGCACTGGTGGATGCAGCCAATGATGTGGCATAGGTGGTGTTAAGAATCCTGGATAGATGAGTCAGGAGACTAGAGACTTTAGTCACGTATGGTACAGCTGGGTCAATCAATGGTCTGATGTAGTCAGTATAGCCAAGTCTGGTTGGTCAATGGAGTCTAGTCTTGTCCAGTCTATGGAGTCCAGTCCAATTCGGGGTAATTTGGGAGGACCATATATAAATTGGGATGGGGAAGAAGAGGAGTTTAAGGTCGGGTAAGTGTGGGGTGAAGGTGAGGGCAGTTGGGGGGCATCACCTTAGGGGGTGATGGCATCACCTCATGGTTGAGAATTCAAAGGATCATATATAGAAGAGAGGTTATCACATCAGGTCGGCAGATGAAGAGTAATTTCTATAGAGACAAAGAAGTGAGATAAGCATTTGCTAAGATTCTACATGGCTAAGACCAAAAGTAAGTAAGGTCAGAAAGGGGCATATTTTCTCTCAATGGCGATGATATGTATTTTACAACACGTTTTTCCGGCACTTCAGTGTACATGCTCTGGAAATCAGAAATGTTTAATTTTATTTATTGTGTGAAATAGACACGTCACCTTTATTAAAATGCCATGATGTGGACCTCTTAAAAATGGGTCCTCAGAATATGATTGTGGCCGCTGCAAATGTTTGCTTTCAGAAAAGCTAGCTGTTACTTATTACCCCCTCCCCACCACCACCCCCGCCCATTTTCTGGCACCTTCTTTTCCAGGATCGGTTGGTTACAAGCCACTTCTGAGCTTTGATTGGTGTATAGTTTGTTTTTCCAAGATGTGTTGGATCAGAATGTCAGAGGAAATGAGCTAAGTAAAGTAATACGGTTATAGAGTTATACTAAATATGAATAAAAGTAGCATGTTGGTGATGTTTGTTGTGAACTTTGTGAGGATTTTGATGATGAGTTTTGATCCATAAGTACATTGCAGTCCTGTCTAAAGGCGAAAAAAATAAAGTAGCAAGCTAGCAAAAAAAAAAAAAAAGACTAAAAGCTCATAAATGCAGTGCAGCGCTATTAGCATTAGCATTAGCTTTTTTCTCTAGCACACGCATTGGTATAAATTGGGAATTTGTATAAAAATTCATCAATAAAAGAAAAAAATGTATATATCTAACAGCCCAATAATCAGTCAACAACTAAAACTATGACAATTAAATTTAATCTGGACAAATAATCCAGGATATCATGTGTGGCTTATGCATAACCCCTCAACTGTGATGATGGAGGTTTGAAGGTGGTGGTGGGTGACAAGGGGGAGTACATTTTTCATCAGATATTCATGAAGAGGGAGTCAGATATTATCAGTCTCCCTAGCCAAGCCCATGCTGTTTAATATGTATGGGGGGGGGGGGGGTTTGTCGGTTACAGACACAGTGTCTGATCAGCTTTGAAATTTGCATCCCTAAGTAAATAAGTAAATAAATCAAGTGCATGGAGCAAATGTGCTAATCAGGCAGGACATGGCGGTTAGCATGCTTCCAGGAAGGTTTGCTCATGTAATATTCAGTATAGGAGGGTGAAAGGGCATGCCGGATTTATTGGTTTCAGTCTGGTTGCCCCCTTTAATCAATGCTGCCTCTATCCCTTTAATAAAATTATTAGCTCAGCACTATCTCTTGCTATCATTTCATGTCCCCGGCCCACTCTAAATTGCGGCCTGTGGCTCTTGAGCCTCTCTTGAGCTCCGGGCAAACCCAAGCCCCCTGAGTGTGCAGCTCCCATTTGTTATGGAAGAGATGGAGGATTGCTGGAGTGTTTAAACCAGCTTATTGCCATGCCAGAGCTAAACACTTGCATCTGGAGTTTGAGGCCAGTGAAGGCCAGTTTTTATTGCCTTTTTTAAAAATGAAAATACACTGAAGTAGCAAAAAAAAACCTGGTAAACCAGTTTAATACTTGGTTGCATGGCATCCATCAGAATGAATGCCGGACATGGACGGGTGTAACTCATCAAAAAGGAGGCACACCATTCTGTTTAGCCTTGTAACCAACAAATACACAATCATTCATTATTTTAAACTTATGTTGGTGATTTTATCATATAGGTGGCGTTTGGAATTTCTACAGCAAGCTCAGGTCTTTCCATCAAGTTAATTAAACAATTCTCAATTTTAAAACAATTAAGCTCTTATTTTTATTTTAATTCATGTCTACATATGTGAAAATCACCAGGTGGGTCCATTAGGTGGTCCTTAGCTTTTAAAAGGGTACCTCCACAGTTTCAAACTGAGAAACCTTCAAAAGTTCCTCAAGGATCTTCTCCTTTTAATATCGTAGATATGTTGCACATCTGTTTCTGATAGTTAAAAGGGATTCAAAGGTAGCTACTACAGACCTTTTTTCTTTTTTTTTTGATTTTCCATTTGACATATTTTTAATTCAATAAAAACTTATTTGCATATAACATAGCTGTGTGTGGTATTTTTGGCTGTTTTTTTTTTTTCTTTCTCTGTTGTGCAAGTTCTTCACCATTCTGGCTGATAAATCTCCTGCTCTCTGGGTGTGGGAGATAGATCATGTGCTGATGGCTGGTTTTACTGTGTCTAATTAGCAGCACAATGGAGCTTCTTTATCCATTAAGTTATTCTGTTACTGTTTCTCAGACTGAGCGTTAATTAAAACCGGATGTATGTGGGAATCTTGAACATGGTAGACTCTGAGAGTGTTGTTTGGAAGATGAAGATAAAAGATGGTAACTTGCTGATATGACAGGAAGAGCCATCCGAGCTGGCTTATTAATGCATGTCTGAGGTATTGTATTTAAGTACCTAATCTACCGTAATGAGCACTCTGTCATTTTCCACTATTAGATCTTGCGCTTTTGTCTCTCATCTAATGCACTATACATCACGCCTGTTCACAGCTCTATACATAGCAGTTTCAGTTTATCAAGTCTTTTTGTAACTGAATGTTTAGGCTTAGAAAGCTGGGATTTGGCTTGATTAAGAACAATGCAACTGAAGCATGAAATGAGTCATTTATTTTGTTCTCTGCTTTTATCTCGGTTTAAAATTCTTCTTAATTCAGCATGTTTCTTAACCATATTTCTTTCTTTTCTCTTTTGCTTTCAGGCCTGGATGCGATGAACGCCTCATGTAGGCATCAGCATGGAAAGCTGTGAGTCTCCCGTGGTTTCTGGGACAGACGATGGGCTCAGCTCTTCAAGCACCTCCCAGCAGCCTCAGCAGCATCCTCCTCAACCCTGGAACGATCGCCCTAGTGCACAGGTCACTCCCGGCAACCACCCCCCTTCCTTGGATCCCCTGTCTCTCTCAGCTCAGCTTCAGAGCCCTAACAAGCCTCGTGAGTTTGTGAGAGAACAGAAGCAACAGCAGCAGCAAACACGGACCCCGTCCCAGGCTACCGGTGACAGCTCCATCAGCAGCCAACTGCACCCCAGACAAGAGGGGTTGGAGGAGGAGCAGGAGGCAGGGAGCTGTGGAGAGGACGACGAAGATTTGGAGGACTTGGACGATATGGAGATTGACAACTGTTTTCCGAGTTTGCAGCCCTTCCCTGGCATACCTATAGCTCCAGTAGGAGGGGGCATGCCCACTCTCATGCGGCAGCAGCCCATCCAGAGGAGGGATGCTATGGAAAGTGGGAGTGAAGAAGGAGAGGAAGAGGAGGAAGAAGAGAGCAGCGATGTGGAAAACCTAGCTGGGGAAATTGTTTACCAGCCTGATGGTTCAGCATACATTGTAGAAAGCCTAAGCCAGCTGATCCAAAGTGATGGGGGCATGACATCTACCTTGCTTCCCTCTAATTTTCTCTCTGGTGGTGGTAAACTAGGGGAACCTGCCGGAACCTCCTCATCCGTTTACCCTCAGATCATCAACACGTTCCACATAGCCTCATCTTTTGGAAAGTGGTTTGGCTCCTCAGACCAAGGTTTCCCCAATACCTCAACCCCGGCAGGCCACAGTCCTGTACTGCACAGTTACCGCGTCTTTGATGTGCGGCACAAAAGCAACAAGGATTATCTAAACAGTGACGGGTCTGCCAAGAAGTCCTGTGTATCCAAAGATGTTCCCAACAATGTGGATTTCTCTAAATTTGATGGGCTAGCACTTTACGGAAAAGGCAAGCCTATTCTTATGTGTTTTCTCTGCAAACTGTCCTTTGGTTATGCTCGCTCCTTCGCTACTCACGCTGTCCATGATCATCGCATGACCTTGTGTGAGGATGAGCGTAGGCTTTTGAGCCACAAACACGCATCTGCCATTATACAGGGCATCGGTAAAGACAAAGAGCCCCTAATTAGCTTCCTGGAACCAAAAAACAAGAGCTCTCCTTCGCCACCCAACCTAGTGCCCATGAACTCAGGCCAGAGCTTCTTTGGCACATTTAGTGGAGTACATTTAGAGGCAGGGAGCAATAGTGGAGGAGGTGAAGGCCTCCTCAACAAAGACTCTGATTCCGGTCTCCAGCAACAAGCCCTACTCGCCCTGGGAGGCCTTGGAAGTCCCAAGCCACCATCTCTTACCTCAACCCCAGGTCCTGCCAAAGACTCCATTACCCTGCCTAAGGCTCAGGGAGGGAGAACAGAGGGGCCTGTGGGAAAAGAGGGGAATCAGAGAGGGGAGGATGGGGACATGGAGCCCTGTGAAGGTAAAACTCTAATTCATGGTGAGGATGTAGCCTCTGAGGAAGAGGAGGAACTTCTCTTAGAAGAAGAGGATGATGACATGGAGGACGATGGCACTGTAGTGGCCTGTGGTGGCAGTAGTAGCAGTGGTGGTGGACAAGTCGGGGAACCAGCTGTCTCAAACCAAAGTATTTCCAAATCTTCTTTATTAATGCCTAGTAGCACTCTTCAGCCTTCTGCCTGTCCCTCTGCAGCCAGCCCCAACCTTAACAGCAAAGTCCCAGCTTCCATGTGCTCCTCTGTCAGGGGATCAGAAGATGGAATGGCTGCAGATGGTGGGGGGAGGTCTTCAGAGCTCCCACTGAGCTTTAACTGCCAGGGGCCTACTGTCCCCATGGCAATGGCGGCAGCCACCAGAAGAGGAGGTGAAGAGGATGGAGCCGCATGCTCCTCAGCAGGGACTTCCTCCCCTCTCACCTCCAACACCGCCATTGATGAAAGTGCCAATCAAGATAGTGCCACAGCTCCTGAACCAAATGAATGCCTGGCAGAGGGAGAGGATGAAAGTGGTGCCCACCTGCACCACCCCCACCACCATCACCACCACCCTCATCCTTCACCACACTCCCACTCTAACTCCCAGCATGCAGGAACCTGTGACATTACTGGGGTAGGTGAGTGCACCCAGAACCATGGGGCTGGGGCCAGTGGGGGAAATGGGGTTGAGTGCCCTAAATGTGACACTGTCTTGGGCTCATCACGCTCCCTGGGTGGCCATATGACGATGATGCATTCACGCAACTCTTGCAAGACACTAAAGTGTCCCAAGTGCAACTGGCATTACAAGTACCAGCAGACGCTGGAGGCCCACATGAAGGAGAAGCACCCAGACTCTGGAAACTCTTGTGTGTACTGCAGCAGTGGACAGAGCCATCCACGTCTGGCACGGGGTGAGAGCTATACATGTGGCTACAAGCCCTTCCGTTGCGAGGTCTGCAATTACTCCACAACCACAAAGGGCAACCTGAGCATCCACATGCAGTCGGATAAGCACCTTAACAACATGCAGACTCTACAGAATGGAGGCTCCATCCCTTCAGCCAGTGAGCAGGTGTTTGGGCATACACCTGGTGGTGTGGTGTCCGTTCCATCAGCCACCCAGGCCAGCAGTCACCACCCAAGCCACCACCACCATCCGGCACAGTCATCCACCCACATAGCTGGCCCTTGTGGAGCTCCTTCGCCCACCAAACCCAAGAGCAAACCCACTTGGCGCTGCGAGGTGTGTGACTATGAGACCAACGTGGCTCGCAACCTCCGCATCCACATGACTAGCGAGAAGCACATGCACAACATGATGCTGCTTCAGCAGAATGTCACCCAGATGCAACATGGCCGACTGGGCCTGGGGGCCATGCACTCACCCTCTGAGGCAGAGCTTTACCAGTACTACTTGACCCAAAACATGAGCCTGCCTCCAGGCCTAAAGATTGATCCTACTGGAGCCGATGCCCAATTCTTGCTAGGAGGATTCCACCTGGACCCTAATATGGCTTCCTTGGCCCCGGCACTAGGTGAGTTGTATGGCTGTTGCTTTCATGGAGAAGCGTGCTTCTTTATTTTTCTTTGTATTATTTAAAAAAAGGTTATTTTTAATAATCTGGTTGAACAAGTAGAAAGGTCACATAAATGTTCTTATAATGTAAATTGCTTGTAGGTTACGTCTTTAAATATGACACCGATATGGAATGTGGTATGAGAAAAAAAAATACCAGAAGGCCACCCTTCCATTAAATAAAAAGATAAACGCTTAATAAAATTTCTTGTTTATGAACGCTTACCTTGAAATAGAGAGCTATTTTCTGCGAGTGACATGAAACTGAACTGGCATAGACTATGATGCAAGCAAAAAAAGGAAATCCTTCACCATGTTCCTTTTCCTGAAAGAACAGGATGTCACCATAACTCAAGAGTAGAGAGTGGTTTCTAGCACGCAAAGCTCGAGGAGACGGCACCCAGTCTGGGCCTTTTATATAGGTTTGTGTGAAGGTTGACACTTTAAAACAGGTGTCGCAGGCATTAGACGGTATTATTTACTGCACTTAGGTGTAAAGGGAAAATGATACTGTATCACTGAGAGTCGATATATTTCACAAAGAAAGCAGAAAGGTAGGAGGGGAGAACACACTTCTTCCAAACACATGAGCCTCAACTTGCTAGTAGCGTCTATTGTGTTAGTCAGGTCACTATTCCTGGGAAATCCCCCCCCAAGACACACACACTGAATCTGTATGAATGGGCAGGCTAGGCTGCTTTGCAGCATGCTCCACAAACATCCCTGTGCACGTCAGCAATTTAGTTATTCCCAAACTCTTGCTGTCCTAAGCGACCCGACTTACCCCCACCTCACCCCACCCCCCATTTATAATTGCAGCTGTAAATTTTATTTTGGTAAAAGAAATGAAGGAAAATGGGTAATGCAGTGGTGTAGCGGAGGCTTTGGTGTGCCAGCTGCAACCTCAATGTCTGCACAGACCTGTCTGTTTCCTTTTCTCCACTTATAGTTTTTCTCCTACTTATGAATTAGATCATGTTTAGGAAAACCCTATGGTTTTAGTACAAATTCTGTTATAGAAATTTGTTTTAGGAATTTTGCATTATTTTGTCAGTACAAAAACATTTTAGATTTACTTTACCAATAATAATAATAATGTTCCAAAATAATAATAATAATAATAATAATAATAATAATAATGTTCCAAAATAATAATAATAATAATAATAAATATTATTATTATTATTATTATTATTATTATTATTATAATGAATGTACGCCTGTTATGTTCAATTAAAAAAAAAAACATAATTAAGAAAGACCAGTGGCTGATTCTCCAAGACAATCAGTAAAACTAAACATTTCCTTATAAAACTGTTTAAACTGTACCTAGGATTAACATTTAAGTTAACATTTAACATTCAACTGACTTTTTTTTAGTGTTTACTGCACACTGTTGTTGTAGCATATATATATATATATATATATATATATATATATATATATATATGCCAGAAAAACTGGTACCCCAGGGCATGGACTGTACAAGCTTGTGAAAATATTCTGTAGGCAATGAACAGCGTACTTCCTGCAAAATGCTCCACGTCCTGTGGTGTAGGATGTCTGAGTTTAATAGTGTGTTGCATCATGTCCCAGATGAGGTCGTTAACTTTAAGATCTGGTGGCTTAGGTGAGAATGGCAAAACCCCAAACTTTGATGAGTGTTCCTCATGGATATATATACACATATAAATATATATATACACACACACACACATATATATATATATATATATATATATGTGTGTATATATATGTGTGTGTGTGTATATGTGTATATATATATGTGTGTG
>JAOVVF010000004.1:2037816-2054771 GCA_028565595.1 Duopalatinus emarginatus
AGTAAAGTACAGATACACAAAAAAACTACTTAAGTACAGTAACCAATTACATTTACTTCATTACTGTCCACCACTGAGATCATAAAAATGTGTAACTCTATTCATTTATTTATTTATTTGTTTACTTACTTACTTACTTACTTGCCCTTTTAACCCAAAGGTCCCTGATTTAATCCACTCTCCCAACTGATACAACTGAAGTGTGTTACTTTGTGTGTACAAGCACAGTGGTCAATATGCGGTTAACTCCATATCCTCATATTTTCCAGCCTTCCCCAATACTAGTCTTAGAATTAAAAATATCTGCTGCGTTCATCTTCAGTAGGCATTTTACCTTGGTCAGGGTTGCATCATATAATAACAGACCACCCAATGACACACACGTTCACACACTTCTTCACACCTAGGGACGTTTTTTTTTGGCATGTACTAGGAAGCTTTCGGAAGCCTATACAGTTCCAGGAGGACGTAAGAAGCTGTACACAGACTGTCACCAGAGCTTGGGGTCAAACCCGGGACCCTGGAGCTGTGAGGCGACAACCTGGTACCATGTCATAAACTATTCCACACCTTAATTTGCAACTTAAGGATTGTCGACGGCAATAAATCTTGTACAGGAGGTCCGTGCTGAGCATCTGTGAAGTCTCCAGTACAGACGATTATATAGTAAAAGTGTCTTCAAGCACCTGAAGCACTCTTATATTTAAGTAAATCCACTTAAGTTGCAGAGCAGTTATTAAACCAATTACTACAGCAATTAATCAGAGCAATCACAAATGCAACATCTGACTTAAATACCATAGCATATTTTAAATGACTTGTGCTGCGGTTGGTTCGTTCTTGCACACAGAAGTACCGAGAAGTTCCTCAGAGAGGAAGAAAGTACGAAAGGCAAGAAATGTACACTTCAGTTTGATTGCACTTTATCTTATCGGTTATGTAGATCATGTAGATGAGGGAGTCGGATGTGAGTCTGGACTACTCGAGACAACCTGGGTGTAGCCTGGGCGAGCCGGGGCCAGGAGTGAGCTTCCAGTCAGACCTTTCAGGGGAGCAGGAGGAGCATGGGGGTTAGCTGGATACCTTCCTCGTCTCGGGGGCCAGTGCTATCTGCAGTAATTGAGATTGATTGGATGTTATTTTTCCTCTTGCAAATGTAGTCCATTAGCTTGGCACATGCATAATCAGTTTAGGCCGCAGTTAACTGAATGTAATCATGTTCCTCGGTGTCTGCTCGCACAAAATCCACTCCAGATGCCTCTTGGCCGTGGAAAGAGAGGAAGAAAGTGCCGTCACTATCACATAAGGAATCTTTACCCAAGAAACCCCTTCGTGCACTACCTCCCCTCCCTGGTGTCCTTTTTTTTTTCTTAGTCTCGCTCTATTAAATGCATAAGGATCTACACAAACTCACATGTGCACGTTCAGCCACCATTGCTGGCCCGAGCTCGAGCAAATAGATCACGTTCTGTCATACGTCGGCTCTGCTAATACGGTCCGGCCCACCGGATCCAGTCTGAGAGTATCTGTTTTTTTGGAAAGGCTTCCCTCGTCTTATTTTCCCCTCCAGTGCAATCCAACTGGAGCAGCTCGGCGGCGTGGAGGGAAAAAATGTCCACGCTCGACAGAGAACAGAGGAAAAACACAGTAAAACAAAACAGACAGTGATGCAAGGGAAGGGATTAACCATGGCCGCTGCAAGGAAACACATTAACGTGGCTCTCGGTAGCAGCTCAACCCTGCCATTAGCTAGACCTTTTGTTTCAGTAGTGCTAGCAGGGAAAGAGAGAGAAACGAAAGAGACACACCCCACCCCAGCTAACCCTCCAGACATCAGTCAGGAGTAGAGATGCAGAGAGGGCGGGGGAGGTGGAGGTGGAGGGGTCGGGGCGGAGGGGGGTGCAGAAGGGCAGGCGTCAGGTCTGAGAGCGATAGAACGAGGCAGAGAGACGTTTAGACGGAGATACTCTCCTAATTATCATGGCTAGTCTGTGATTGTTCAGTAATAGTGCTCAGTGGGCAAAAAAGGTTGCTCCTCTTCCAGGAAGAGCCGAGCTCTGATTTACTGGTAGTACAGCGCTAATAAAGCACTTGCACTGTGTCCACACCGCCACCACTCAGACATCCTGCTCAACCCCCCCCCACCACCCACCCCTCGCCTCCCTCTTTCCCCCATCGCTGTTAAAGACATAGTAGTCCTACCACCTTGTACAGCACGCTTCCTCTTTTTCCTCAAAACGAACATATGAAAAGATTTAGCTCTATAGACGACGCTATGTAGGCTCTCTCAAATGGTGTTTATGTTCGCATCAAGAGCTCCACTAGCATGACCCGTGACCCCCTCCACGTCACCTCTGAACCCCGTCGGCTTCTTTCTGCCCGGAGGGCGCCGAACCCTTGCTTTACAATAAGCCGAACAGAGAATGGCTTTCTCCATAAACCAGGCCGCAGGATTGGCCGGTTGCAGATTGAGTGGGTGTGGATAAGCTCAGCGTTGGTCCGTAGCAGAAAGGGAGGGCTCAAGGCTGCATATCTCTGGCAGTCTGGTGCAATTTCACAACTCGGAGGCTCCCGCGTCGGAAAAGGCCAGCCAGCGACCCGTGGCTTCTCAGCTGCTCTGGCCCTGCTGATGGTTAGCAGTACATCTGTCCTTCTGTGTGTGTGTGTATGTGTGTGTGTATGTGTGTGTGTAGACCAGCAGCCAATCAAGCACACTCGAGTTCTCCCGTTAAGCCATCTGTTTGTTAGGATTGCGAAACTAAACACACAGAGGGAAGAGATTTTGAAGGGGGTGTACCAAGATAAAGAGGCCGACCTGTTACGGAGAGACTACATTATCGTGTGTTGTGTTAATAGCTGAATTGGCTTTTGATTACTTTCTGTCTCCTTTTTTTTGAGGCAGAATGTTGCCATAGATGCTGCATAATCAAGAAACAGTGGGTAAATGTACTTCGTGTGTAAGTGTGTGTGTGTGTGTGTGTGGACAAGAGGTTAGGAAGTTGAACTAGGAGGCAAATGACTTAAATATGTGTATTTTTATTACGTGTCTAAATGGAAGCGTCTCACCCTTTTCCCCTCCTCCCGTCCTAGAAAATTAATAAACAAGGCAGCTACCCGTCACGCTCCACAAACCCGAGCAACGTGGCTGGGTGGTCCTGTGCTATGCTCTACTTAAGGTTAAATATCTTTAATCCAACTAGCCTGAAAAACTAAACATTCTCCACTGCCAAATCGTCCCTCAGCCCTTTTTTCCCCATCTCTCTCATTTACTATTTCTCTTCTTCTCTTCCTTTCCTCTTCCATTCTTTCTCCATCGATCTCTCATCAAGTTTTGCGCGTGGCTTTCGCTACACGTGGGTTGTTTACACACCAGCTAATTTATTCGCCTGACGGTAGATTTGCGTTTCACCCAACACCTTATTGTCCATCTTGTCATTTTGACCAGGCACTTGGACAAATCAGCCTTGAGTGACCAGGGACAAACGATTCCTTCCCTACTCCCTACTCCCAGTAATGCACATCCCTCATATCTTAACTTTATGATCACGCGATTGTGCTGGGTTTGACAAATCCCTGATAAGTGCCATGTCTAATCGGGTCTGCTCTATGATTTAATGTTGCCTTCGCTCATATTTGTCAGTCAAATTTCCAAGGCAAATGACAGCAGACAACTTGACTGAATGGTGGAGCGGAAGTCCCGGGTCACTGCGCTATTGGTTGAGAGTTGGTCACCATGGAAACACAGTCACCAGTTGGTAAATAATGTCCCTTTGATGAATCGGTAAGAGAGAGAGAGAGAGACAGAGAGCGAGGCTAGAAGGCCGACCTGCAGGCTCATTGGCATCAATACATCAGCACCCAAGCAGGCAGATTAACGGTTTTTGAGTGGCCTGGGCCTGAGTGCTGTTCTGCTCATGGTGCTTAGTCAAGGGAAGAGGGGCAGAACGTGTGTATTTGTGTGTGTGTGTGTGTGCGTGTGTGTGTGAGTGTGTGTGCATGCGTGACTGCTGTTCTGGTTTTGGAAGCTCAAAAGAGTCCAGGGACTGGTAAATCCAGGCCAGAGAATCTGCAAGGCTGTGGACCCCGCACACTCTTTCTCTTTCTGACCCTGAGACTCGTTTTTACGAGTTCATCACAACAGGATTGGTTTCAGGAGCTGAACTCGCAGCCCATTCACATTTTTCCGTGCTTGTAAAATAAACCGAAAGGCAGCAGCAACTTCACTTTTTGCACTCATGTAAAACAGTAAAACCGAAAACAAACAGGGTCTTGAGATGATTCACACATTGGCATCGGGGTCAGCTTTGTAGACCACAGGTGTCAAACCCGACCATGGCTCTGCTTGCTTTGTTACATTAGACCCGTGCAAACTTGTAAATAACAATATCGAAACTACGCCGCATTTTCACGCGTAGCGACCAAACATGTCTTATATGCACCAGCATGCGTGGGCTTGCATCTCGCGGTGCCACAGCACCGCTTAATATCGACTCTTGTCTGCTGGGGGTTTGATGTAAAAATAGATTAAGAAATATTTTGGGTGCTGGCCTTCAGTGTGATTCAGTGATTGACTCAGAATCCCAAAATGTATCACCCAATGTAGAGATCTAGAAAATGTTCAAAAAAGAAAAACTGATGGAGTGTGAAGACGAGAGATGGAAGAGACATGTGCATTCCAGCACTGAAGAGATAAGCTTGTGTTTGTTCGTCTAAAGGTCTTTATTGACGTTATATATCTTCATTCATCATATTTAGGAATTAGTAAAGGTGTTGGGCAGCCCTATCTATAGCACCAGGGAAGCGGTTCAGCATTGGGCATTGCCTTGCTCAAGGCTCGTGTTTTCTGTACAATTGATTAAACCATCAACCTTCTGGTCACAAGACCAGATCCTTAACCTCAAGCTGCCTCCAGTTCGTGGTAGATCCAGAAACTGGAGGAACCGGAGGAACCTCAACCATTAACTTTTTTGGGGCAGCCATGGCCTAGTGGCCTAGTGGTTAGAGAACTGGTCTCATGACCGGAATATCTCCTCCAACTGCTCCCTGGGTGCCGTGGTTTGGGGCTGCCCTATGCTCTGGGAAAGTATGCTCACTGCCCCCTAGTGTTCACTGGTGTGTGTGTGTGTGTGTGTGTTTCACTGCACGGATGGGTTGAAATGCAGAGGTCACGTTCCTCTGTGTGCAAGCACAGAAGGCGAATAGTTCACTTTCACATGTGAAAGGTAAAGAGCAGACACTCTGCACTCTACAGTTCTGATGCACCAGTGTTAGTTACTAGAATTGCTTTAGATTCAACAGCTTACAAAAATGCTAATGCTGATGTGGCTCGAGTACACTCTGACTCCGATGGCTTTCACACTCCGATCTGGGGGTTTCCTTAACGTCTTCTGCTCAGCAGCACTGAGCTGAAAAAGTCCAACCCCGGCCTCCCCTGCTGAGACGGACGCCCAGTGAAGCGTCTTATGTACAGCCTAATTGCTGTGCGCCGGAGTCCAGGGTTAGGACTGGGAGCCGTAAATCTATCAGCATTATGGGGGCAATGATCTCGCCAGATGTAGAGTGCAGATTTTCATCCCTTTGTAATTAAGCAGTTCAGCCTGGGGTGTCATATGGTTTTTATTGGGGCCTCCTTTGAAAAAATAATTTCGCACCTTGTTTTCTCATCAGGCGCTTTTAATCCTTATATAAAAAAAGATAAAACGAAGAAAAGAGTCGATAGAGAGGTTGAACCTTTCCTTTGAAGGACTGTACAGGAAGCGAAGGAACTTTCTGGCAAATATTTCATGCCGTTTTTTATGGCTCCACATGCCACATCTCTACATTCTAACTTCTTCTGCCCCGTCCACCTGCGTCCGACTTTATGCTTCATAAGGTGTCGAGAGAGAGGAAGAAAGAGCCGGAGAGAGGTTGAGGGACACACCGAGCTGTTTTTCAAGGGCAAACATTTACCGCAACTTTATAGCCCACACATTCTCAGTCCGGGACTCCACGTCCGAAGAAGGAAAACATACACTCTCGCACACGGTGTCTCAGGCTTCCCGGTGCTCCGATCCCCCCCCCTCCCGATCAGCCCCTCCTGCTGATGGCGGTGAACTCTGAGGTCAACCTCTTGGAGGTGCCTTTTTTTATTGGTGGCAGCTGCTGAAATAAGTGGGAAAGCGTTTTCTTTTTTTAAGCGGTTTCACACATCAGTGTTTTATGAAGCATTTTTCAAACGGTCACGTTGATTTATGTACTTGGCACGTTGGGTACAAAGATGAGAACGGGGATCTGTCGTCTCCTCAGCAGCATCACCACACCACATTTGGCTGACACTAGGTCTTTGAGTTCGTTATATGATCAGGGTTATCTCTGTCACTGCTTAGGAATTTCCTTAATTTATTCTTGTTAGGATCGAGTGGTTTTGTTCTGCTAATTAGAACCAGATCACCAGTCTGGGCTACTGTACCAATGAAGTCTTAGGCATTATACACTGGGGGCAGCCGTGGCCTAGTGGTTAGGGAACCAGTCTCATGACCAGAAGGTGCTAGGTTCGATCCCTGCACAGGCTCAAGGTGCCCTTGACTGCTCCATAGGCGCGGTGGTTTAGGGCTACCTCCCCACTCTGGGCAAGTGTGTTCATTGGTGTTACTGCTAAAGAGAAGGACTACAGTCTGGGATTTGGGCAGGAACTGTAACTATAATTTGACGTCTCTAGACATGTGGGAGAATCCATAAAAAGGGGGCACACATAGCGTTCACCTGTCAGAGAGATGAAATTCCAGCTAAGCAAACCGCATACCATTATGAAGCTTCCATAGACGTCTATTGCACTGGCAGACGTTTGTATAAGTCTATGTATTTTGGACAGGCATGTCTGTACCAGTTTTTCTGGCACTTTAGTGTATTTTTTGCCACTTGAGTCGATTGCTAGCTCCAGATCTGGTATGCAAATGATTATTCAAATTATTGTAATATTAAATTAAGAACTGAAAGAGAGGTGGGGAGGACCTTATTAATGAGTTATATGAAGGAGGCTTTATTAAATTTTTGTTGATGTTGCAAGGGAAAGTGCTCTCTCTCTCTCTCTCTTTCTTTTTCTCTCTCTGTCTCTCTCTCTCTCTCTCTCTCTCTCTCTGTAAGTGTATTACTCTAGCCCCACCAGGTCCCACTGGTTCCAGATCCCTATCCACACAGCACTTGCAGAACCAGGCTTTTGTTCTGTCCTATTTCTGAGCGGATCTCCAGTGTGCTGGCCCTTGCTTCCACAGAACAGTATCGCTGATGAGTTATGAGGCCAGCTTCAGTCTCTCCAGCATCTCACACTGCAGGAGAATATTTCCCCTTTCTCTTTTATCTGGGATTTTTTTTTCCCCAGCAAGAAAAATATTACAACCAGATTGCTAAAGAGTGGCCGTTCTTCGCGTAAATATGAAATAAAAACTGTCCTCTTGTTATTTTCAGTTGACCATTGGACATTTGTAATGTTGTGACATAATTAACTAGTCATGAGCTGGCGGAAATATTCTGTACACCATCATATTTCCTGCAGAACGCTCCACGATTCTGTTGTGTTCCGAGGTGTTGGAATTCTGTGTTCCACAGCGTGTCACATGGCATCCTGGATGTGTTCGATAACGTGGAGATCTGGTGACTTAGGTGTGAATGACAAAACCCCAAACTCAGATGAGTGTTCCTCATTTGGCGTCTCTAGACGTGTGGTGGCGCGATGTCCTGTTAGAAGAATCCGATTGAATGCAGGACATGAACGTTTGTAGATGTACCAGGGGTCTCACGGAATGTCAGCTTGACAAACGCCATACCATTATGGAGCCACCACCAGTCTGTGTATTTCGTACCAGTTTTTTCGGCACTTCAGTGTATGGGCTAATAAACGAATGCGAGTCAAACATGACGCAAGCTGTTTAAAACCCACCTGATTAGCCTTTTGTCTTCCCAGACGTCTGATAAAGTTGTGGTTTCTATCGAGAGAGACTGGCTCTCTCACTTCTTGGAAGTGTGTCAAGTGCTTTCGAAGGCTTGAAAAAAACCCTCCTTGGCCTACTTGCGGCAGAGAATTCCCAATATTCAACTTAACTTTTAAATCATTAAACACGATGAAGCCATCTCCACAAAGTCAAGGCTTTATGTACGAAAGTCAAATGCCATCTGCCATCTCCTATCAGAGGCAACAGCCATCAGAGTGGGGTTACGAAGGCAGAACAGGAAAAGCCATTAACTGCCAATCACTGCATCGATCGACAAGCCAGAGCACCACTACCATCCGCCCCCCCCACCACCAACCACCACCACCCCCGTTACTTCCTTATGCATGTTAACTTCCTTATATGCTCCTTTATAAGGATTTGCTTGATGATGTGATGATGTCAGCACGGGAGGGTATAAACCTGAGGCTTACTTTTTTGAAGTAGATGGTCATCATTGAGACACGGGTCTTAAACCCATCCAGCTCTGTTGTAGTGAAAAGTACACACCACAGAAACACTGCTTTTGTGCGCTCAAGTTTTGGATAGGTTGGGTCTCCACTTCACATCAGATAAAAACAGGGGAACTAATAGAGTCAGTGAAGGACAAAAGAAAAAGCTCACGATTGATTTTTTTTCCACCCCCCCCAAACATTTTCAACTGCATCGTTAGGACAGCGGGGTCATTAAAAAAATATATACCTACTTCCTGGCTTAATAGTGATGCTGTATATCGGAACAAGATCAGGAGCGGAGGTCAGGGCTGGGGGGAGCAATTAAAGACGATATCCCATTGTGTATAGCTAGGTGGGCAGACACATAGCAGGTACGCACTGAATTTATCAAACCGTAATCCAGTATAATCCACAAAACTGGAATTTTCTGTTCCTGATATGGAGCAGGTTGTGTACTTTGCTGTGATTAACACACCTGACAGGTGGTGGGGTTGTTGAGTCCTTTTGGGTAATGACCAATATTTATTCCAGGATGAGGTATACTTTGAGGCCTGCTCCTTATGAAGGCTACCGGAGATGCTGTGATAAATGTAGCCTGCTGCCTCCCAAGCCCTGATGCTACGGTGGCCTCATCGACTAGTTGGGGATGGTGGGGGGGGGGATAGGGAGGAGTGGAGAGAGCCATAGAGGGAGAGAGAGAGAGAGAGAGAAAGCCGGACAAAGATACAAACCAGACCAGGCGTTCATTCCTCCTCCAATATCTCTTGTCCAACTCGTAAATATTTGTGTGGCTGATTTATAAACAGCTCCAGCCTAAGCCGAGATCAAAGCGAAGTATATCGGTTATAGAAGAACTTCTCGCTGGATTTTCCTACATGTTGGGCTTATGCCTATTAAAGACCAGGCCATATATTACGGGCCACATTGGTGGAGTGCTTCGGCTGTAGTGGCGAGTCTCTTAGGCCTCAGAGGAACGACTCGGATACCTTAAATACTGTGCACTTATTAGCATGTGCGGTTACAGAACTGCTTTTAGACACGCCAAAGGGACTGGCAAAACCCAGATGGGGGTGTCATATTTTGTATAGCCGTGATATGGAGCATCAGCAAGTCATTGCCAGGAAAATATCAGACAGCTACACGAAAGCCAGAATCATGCGTTCGAGTCTGGGTCTAGTCTGAGTACAAAAAAAAAATCTGGCAGATGTAGGGGGTCCACATAAATTGCTGATCCACATCAGAAACACAGCACTATAGGGACGCGGAAAGAATAAGAGCCATTCTCTTTGAGATAGCCCCTTCGTTTTTGTCCTACAAAAAAAGCTGAATAAACAAGTGATCCATCACTAGTGATCAGTATGATGGAACTGGGAGAGCTGGTGTTAAACAGCTTGCCCTTCCTAGGTTAACTCATAAAGCCATATGTATTTAAAGGATTACCTTGTCTGTTTGTCTATAGATCTGAAAAGTCAGGGCTTGTGGCCATAAGCAATAGGCTGCATTCAGTACTAATAGCGTAGTCGCAGCAGTGTGTGGTGTTAATGCCTTATAGCTCCAGGGTCCACGGTTCAATCCCGAGATCAAGTTACACTGGGCTGTCCAGTTTCCTCCCTTCTCCTGAAAATACCTCTTAATTGCCCCACCCAAGTTGTGAATGAATCTGGTGTCCTGTATAGAGTTGTATTCCTGTCTAATATCCAGAGCTTCTGGGATAGGCCCCGTCTGGGTCCACCAAAGATGAATGAACCTATAACATAGTGACAAATGAGTTCTTTGACCAAAGAACCCTTCTGTGGTGACATCAGAAACCAAACACGCGCTTCCCAAGCCGTCTTGACGCTAAACGAATTTTGGTAGTTCGCCTCCGGCCGTGAGCGTCAAGGTTAGAGGATTTCTGTCTGGCCTGGTCAGCAGGTGAGCAGCACTCGGCAGAGCTGAGCAGTTTGTTATGCACGCTTTTCAAAGGCGAACGCCAACCAGCTCCACCCTCCCTATCAGAGATCTGACAAGGAGCAAGGCAGCCACAGCTTTGGTCTGGCAAGGGGTTACTGAATTATTACTGATGCTTTCGGGGTAACTGTCCGACCACAGGTCTGGAAAGTATTAATCATTTATTTGATTGTCTGCATGTGCTGATTAATCAATTTGAGCGAGATCTGCAGGATTAACTACCCTATTATTCCCTTGTAAGAACAGATAAGAGATAAGGCTTTAAAATATCATGTTCCATTTATCATTTATTTTTAGTCCCCTGCTGATGAGGGTGAAATAAAAACTGTGGAAGCTGAAGGGAGCTACGGGTCGAGGCAGAGGTGAGAAAAAGAGAGAGCTTTGCCTTTAGATCTTTAAACCAGGATGAAGCAGAACATTTAAGAGTACTTTAGAGAAGGTGCAGCATTGGCAGCGCGATCATGATCAGGCTTCTGATTTGCTGAAAAGATAAGGAACAAGCCAAGACTGAACAAGGAAAGGACAAGGAGACAACAGGAAGTGGGGGTAGGGACTCGACTGAGAGATGAGAAAACGTTAGAGGTGACATCAGTAGGTTCTTCTCTTTAGTTCCGTCTAAGGTGAGTGAGTTTTTGTCCGCTCGCGGCTCTGCATGATCGAACAATGGTACTCGGTAGTTCCCGGGTGCCACGCCCTTGCCAGCTCTAGTCTATAAATGCTCAATCGGCTGTCTGGTTAATGTGTTATGTCATGTGGTAATTCCTTTGATTCCGACATACCTCCGTTTGTAAATACATCCAGCTCTCAAAGAGCTGTGGTTACTTTTACAAGCATGGTGCCCCCGGCACTTGGAGAATGCAGGGGCGAGAGAGAGAGAGAGAGAGAGAGAGAGAGAGAGAGAGAGAGAGAGCGAGCAGAAGAAAAACACAGAGCAGAGTAAAGCAAGAACTGGTTACAAACCTTAGGTACTCATCCTGTGGTTTTTGTGCCAAACCTTCAGCCTCCCACAGCAGTCTGAGCCAAACGAGGAGAGTTAGAAGCATACACTGACCCAGTTATGTCCTTTTCAGGGGACATTCTACATTCCACAAGACATCTTGTTTTTACATTTATTAATATTTGACACATCATACTTACCCGAATATAGTGACCCAGTCATTGACCACTGTGCTTGCACATAGAGGTATTTCACCTCCACGTTTAACCTATCCATGCACTGAAACGCACACTGGTGAATACACGCACTAAGAGCAGTAGGCACATGTGTCCGGTATGGTGTCCTATCCACAGAACCCAGGGAG
Source organism: Duopalatinus emarginatus (assembly GCA_028565595.1). Taxonomy (NCBI): domain Eukaryota; kingdom Metazoa; phylum Chordata; class Actinopteri; order Siluriformes; family Pimelodidae; genus Duopalatinus; species Duopalatinus emarginatus. The sequence goes on from JAOVVF010000004.1 coordinate 2,049,487, forward strand.
CAGTCTTGTTTAGCCAGTTGCAGAGATTGAACCTTCCGGTCACAAGGCTGGTTCCCTAAACCACAAACCCACAGCTGGCCCCAAATGATAGCAAGCCATAGTTCCATAGACGCATTATCCATATGCGCTACTGGATCAATATAGCCGAGTAATCACTTACATTATGGCAACTATACAGTCACCAGTCCTACACTATATATACTGTATACTATACAGTGTACTCACTACATAGGGTGTACCATTATGCTTGAGTAAACACGGTGCCTTGTAAGCCCAAGGAACTTAAAAGAACTGAAAACGTACCCTTGGATAGACATTCAGACTGTAAAATTTCATTTATGTTCATCAGGATGCTGCTGGAAGGTAGACTCTGGCTAAGTGTGAATGCTGATGAATGGTTTTGATGCTAGTCCGGAGTGTGTCATCGACTGGCCCTGTTTTAATCAACTAATATCACACCTTGTCCTCTAAAAACGTGGCCTAATGCAATTTGCTAAGAAGCGTGTGCAATTTACATTAAAAGACACCCAAAGCTTTTGCAGTTCGGACCGATGTCCATGAGCCCAGTATTAAATGTCCTCAAACGCGCCCCAGCACTACGACCTCCACGATGACACGGCAACTAATGGTGTGAGCCAGTTATTTTAGGAAGCTCTTGTGCTCAGCTAGCAGAGTCCGTTCTTTCAAAGAGGCCTAAAAAGCGTTTTTTTTTTTCGTTTGTTTTTTTTTTAGCCACGACTAACGTAATGGATCTGCCTCCAATTAGCCTGTGCCGTGTTTGATTTTTGTGATGACGACCATATCTCAGCTGTAATTATGCCGCACTTGGAATGATGAGGGTTTAGGTTATTGATCGGCCATCGATCCCGCTGATCAATGAGCACTTTGTTTCTTTTTTATGGAAAGCAAAGTACTGTTTTTTTTTTTAACCGACTAACGAGCAGGCGGTGCCGAACGACTCTATAAACCTGCGTTTGCGGAGTCCGTGCGGGCCGCTGCCGGCGGAGGCGGTGGAGGTGAGGGAGGTGGTGGAGGTGAGGGAGCGTGAAGGAGTGCGATTAGGAGTCAGAGGGGTGAGCTTAGCCCAGAGAGATCCACTTTTCAACACAAGTACACAAGCTCCGCAGGGCATAGGATAGAGCCCAGAGTTTGGGAAAAAAAAAAACGAGCCCATTTCAAATTCAAGTCTTGCTGAAGGGCAAAACAGGCGAGCCTTCGGGGCGAGTTTTTTTCTGCTTTTGAATACTGAATTTACTCTTCCTTCAAAAATATAAATCTTGGCTCTTCGTATTTAAAAAATATTGGAATTCTTTGGTTGTATGCAAGAAATAACACACAAGACTGTGTCTGTCTTTAAAACTTTACATTTTTTGATATTACAATGACACACACTGAACTGCCAGAAAAACTGGTGCAGACAAACCTATGCAAAATACATCATCGGTTGCATCCGTCAGTGCATATATAAAACGACAGACGTCTACAAAAGCTTCATAATGGTATGGGGTTTGTTTAGCTGCCATACCATGGGACCCCTGGTACATCTACAGACGTCTCTGACAGGTGAACACTGTGTGTGTCTCCTTTCACCAGTTCATGTCCTGTATTCATTCTGATGGGTTTATCCTCTTCTAACAGGACAACGCACCACCACACACATCTAGAGACACCAGATTATAAAGGGAACAGTCATGTGAGTTTGGGGTTTTGACATTAAGTCCCCAGATGTGCAAACTATGGACCGTTCTGCCAGAATGTGTTGTTTATTGCCTAGAAAAGCTTGTCATGTTTCTGCAGTTCTCTGCTGTCGTGTCCGGTGTAGACTGTTGTACTGGTTTTTCTGGCACTTTAATGTACTGTTACAGGTTTTTGTTAACGAGCTCTTGCTGTTGATATGGTAACGTATTAAAATGACACCTGACCGATCACAAATTCACCAACACTGTGGTGAAACCAGATTGCTGATGCGTTCATGTTACGACTCTACGTTTGTGTCTTCGCTATGTTATTTTTAGACCTGGAAACCGGCTGGCTCAAGATGTTTTAACATGCGAACATGCAAATGCGCTCATTTTATCCTGGCAGCATGTCCGCCCCCACCTCGCCGCCACCTCGCTAATCTACATGTTAACAAGCGGTGCACTCCAGGACCCTGTTGCCCTTCTGTTGGCACAGCGAAACTAATAAAAAAGCCGGGCTGGTTTAAGCCCAGCTTAAATATTTACGATGGCGCAGAATCGTGCTTCTGGTTTCTCGTTAGGAAGACGGCAGGAGGAGAGGAGGGCCGGGCCTGGCAAGTCGAAAGCTTCCTCATCAGATACATGACACATTTCAAGTTTAGTTCAGGCTTTTTATATTTTATATAGAAAAAGAAGAACAAGGAGGAACAGAATCCTCAGAACATTGCTAGATCACCCGCCTCATTGCCTAGCCTGAAGCAGCAACCAATTATGTGGTAATGAAATATTTACGCAGCCAAACAGGGGAACGCCAGAGGTGAAAGCTTGATAATTCACACCCAACTCAGCCGATATTTCTTGCTTTTCTTTTTTAGTATGAGTAGACGGGTGAACAACAAAACATTTTACTCTTCACCTAGGATTTATCCGAAGGCCCTGGCCCTTCTGCTTTGCTGACTCGGCGTGCAGTTTTGTGTCCTCCGGAGCAGATGTCATGCGTTTCGTCACGAAAGCAGCTCCCAAGAGGAGTGCAGAGAGAGAGTGGTATGTTTGTTGTCAGAGACTAATGACATTTTTGGTAATGTTCCCTCGCTGAATTTAATTTTCCCTGGCTGTATTAATCATCATCAAAGTGCCGTTTGTCTTGGAGCCCCCTCTCTCACGGCTACCACGTGCTCTCCGGGCCTTCTCGTCCCCCTTTCCCTCTGGCATTCCCAACCCCCCTCCCACTTTTGCTCCCACAATGCCAAGCTGCAGTTGTCACCCGGCCAAGTGATTAAGTGTGAGTAAAATCCGAGGTTGTTTAAATTAAACATCAACCTGTTGTATGTTCGGTTGATGCTACAAATCGAGGGGTACATGCATGGGAATATGGTGCACTAACTCTTCCTCGCATGGCCCAATCTTGGCGGCCTAATGCTCTTACGTCAAATCTCCCTGAGAGTTTCACTTTTTCCATGATAAGCCGCCTGTCGTAGCCGTAACATAACAGATTGTTTAATGAAAACGTCAGCAGACGTGACACGGTGTCCCTGCGAGACATCCGTCGGCACTGACGCTGCTTCAGCGATGCGACTCTTTTTCACAAAGGCGTCTCCTTAACGCCCGCTATTTACTCAGGCAAATATAAAATGCTATTAAAACACTCTGCGGATATCAGACCGACTCTCGATTGATTGCGTCTGTCTCCTGTCTGCCCGTCTGAGGTGTACGCTGCATTCCTTTGCTGCCCCGTTAATTACCCCCAGCATCTCAATCAGAAACGGAGGGGGCGAAACAGATCCTGAGCTGCTCTCTTAAACTTCCAGATGGCACGGGACGGCTGCAGATGTCTGCGGAACAGCTGCGTCTGCGGCGCGTGACGCCTCGGCACAGCTGTCGCCTCCTGCAGGCAGAGTTATTGAACTGCCGAGCTCAGGCGCTGCGGGGCTACATTCATAAAACCACCATGAGACTAAGCTGATAATTAGCTGCTCGGAGCGGCGTCTAGCGATGTTTTCTTTCCTCCTGGCGTTGACATGACATCATTTCCTGTCGGTGTTCAAAGTCACCCGGTGTAAAGCAGAGGCTCGTTAAAGAAGAGACGGCTGTGATTAGTGCCTCGCATGATGATTATTCGGATGCGCCTAACGAATGAGGGGTGAGGGTGGGTGTATGGGGGGGGGCAGCAGCATTACCGTTCAGACCCCCTCCCCGTCCTCATCCTCATCCTTGTCCTCATACGCGTCCTCGTCCCCGTCCTCTGATACACGGACACAATGATCAGCTGTGGTGGAGTTATTGTTAAGGAGCGTGAAGACATTATCGGAGGAAGGATTACCTAGTCCTTGTTTTGCCCCGGTTTACTCAAGAAGGTATTATTTAACTTCTTGTCACTACGCCCTCCCCATCGCCGCAAAACCTGTTACTCACGACACCCAGAGAAACACACACAAACGACCCTGTACATAATGAACACGGGCCAAATGACTGCTGGCATTGATTGCCTTCTCTCTGCAATTATGTTCCTATTGTTTACTTTCTAGCAGCCTATTTATTCCAAAGGAATTCAATAATTATTGTTTTATTTAGTGCTAAAGTGAGGTAGAGTGGTACAGGCTGCTACAAGAGAGGAGGACACACTGTCTTCACACCTGCCCACTGTCTCTCTCTCTCCCGTTCTCTGTCTGTCTGTCTGTCTGTCTGTCTCTACATTCTATTTGTTTTCCCATCTCACCTCGTATGCGTGCGATTAAGGATAGTCATCAGTCCCCACCCCGACCTGAAGCTTTAATCTATGACAAAGAACTTCCAAGGAACCGGAATGAATCACAAAGATCATGGCAAACAAGGCGTACTGTGACCAGGGAGACACCGTTACACGATCACGTGACGAGAAGGCCTTGAGCGGAGAGAATGGACAGGGGGAAATTGAGGGCTTGGGGAAGGCAGGGAGGTGGGGAAGCAGTAGGTATGTAGCTTGGGGGCGGGTACACGCCGTCTTTTTTTTTTTTCCTTTCCCCCAGCCACAGCGCAACGTCTGGGCATGTCACCGCTCGCAGTGGCTAATTTGAACCAGCCGCAGCATTTGGCATCAAGCGCAAACTACTGCGGTCACGGCTTCTGGTCTTGCCGAAGAAGGAGAGAAGCGAGGCAAAAAAGAGAAGTGGTAGATTGTACACACCTACGCTATGAGAGGTATCGGAGGTATCGCGGCGCTGCTTATTATTCGAATTACAGCCTATTATTTGGATCTTTTTTGTCTCAAAGCACTGACCTCATGGGCTAATATTTCAGGCATGACATCACCAGGTCCCTAACAAAAGGTCCATTTAAGTCATCAAAGACGTTGCACCGGCGAGGAATCTTTAAACCCCTACAGGAACTGGGATATCACAGGATGTATAGCCTTGGTTTCTGCTAATTGTTAGCAAGTTGTTGGCTAATGGTCGCTCCTTATTGGTTTTGCCCCAGACTCTTCATCATTCCGCACTAGACACTAAATACGTATATAGGATAGCACAGGATGGAATAGAATAGGACAGGCCACTGTGTGTGTGTGTGTGTGTGTGTGTGTTTGTGTGTGCGAGGAAAATACCCAGCTTCACCACTTAGTGCGGAGAATCA
>JAOVVF010000004.1:2056510-2069010 GCA_028565595.1 Duopalatinus emarginatus
AGTGTTCACTGGTGTGTGTGTTTCACTGCATGGATGGGTTAAATGTGGAGGTCACATTCCTCTGTGTGCAAACACAGCAGGCAAATAATTCACTTTTTTCACTTTTCTTCAGTAATCGAATAGTAGTCGTATTTCTTCTGAAAAAGTGTCGTATTTTGTGTTTTTCCATATCGCCATAGCAAGCCCTAAATGTTGCCATCCCTGCATTTACCCCATGAATTGAATTGCCCCCTTTCATGTCTACGATTAAGCTCAAACTTGTATAATGTTATTGGGATTGAAGCCAAGCTCCACTGACTTCAAGCCGTTTTGTAGGCTCCGTTTGAGCCCAAACATTGCTGCTGATGTGTGTTGATGGAAGGAAGGATCCTCAGCAGCACCCTGTTCACCACCACCTCCACCCCCTCGATCTCTGGTCTCCAAACATGACTTTTTCATTAAGTTGCTGAATTCCTGCACTCCAGTTGGAGGTGATTTATCAGCGCCGAGTCTCATTTCAGGATCATAGGAAACAGACACACACACACACACACACACACACACACACACACACACACACACACACACACACTGAGACCATCTCTCTCATGCATTATTGTGTTTCAGTTGCAGGCCTAGGGATGTGTGGGTGTGTGTGGGTGTGTGTGGGTGGGTGTGTGCCAGCGTGTTTAGGGTAGGTTGGAAGATTACAAGGAGATAACATCTCCAGAGGTCACTCATGTGGATAGCTTTTTAGATGAAATGCAGTGTGAAGTCGTGTGTGTGTGTGTGTGTGTGTGTGTTGAAGGAAAGTAGAGAGCCGCTCACTCTAGGGATGTGTATGATGAGCACTATTAAGGCAGCTGATGTCATATGGGAACTCTATGGTGAATCTAGCGTGCAGATCGCTATTATAATGGCAGTAATGATGAGACATTTGATTCTTCTTCATGCTTGTCACTCTCATGCTTGTGTCTATAATCAGATCCTTGTGGCTGGAATGTCCTGAATTTGCTGCAGATCAGAAATCGGTGGTGTTGGTGGTTTGGAACAGGCAGGGGGCTGGGGATTGCTGTGATATATGGCTTGTTTCTGGGCCAGGCCAGCTCAGGTTCACCCCCTTTGTAAATCCTGCCCTTTTGTGGGAGCTATAAAACTCGTAGCCTTTTCTTCGACGCCCTCGAATCCGGCTTTGAAGTTCCGCTCCAGTGTCATCTGTTTTTGCTTTTGGGCTTTTATTTGCTCCTGCCTTGCGTGTGGGTGAGAATCGGTGATCCTCGTTTATCAGTATTATTAAACTAATTAAAGTGGTGTGTGAAATTTTTGTGAGCTCCAAATGTCAAACAGCACAACGTCGCTCATATCCAGCGTACGTCGATAAATCCGGATCAACTGTTAATCGCCAAGCGCCTTCACAGTACCGCTGATGTACATTCAGCCACGCCCACAAAACTCCAAAGAGACAAAATGATGACTGAATGGTAAAAGAGCACCTCCTGAGCACGGTGCACGCAAAGCTAAATCACTAATTCAGCCATACGTAGCACATTGGCTACAGCTTGGCTACAGGCTACCACTTTTTGTCCTTTCAGAGGGTGCCATTACTTTTGCCTTAATAGAATACAATGCATTATCTGTACTTCTGTATTTGCGGACTCGCCATTTTTAGTTAGTTTTGCGTTTTAGGAAATGACGACATGTGGCTCGAGGTTAAGGAACCAGTCGTGTGACCCTGAACGTTCCTGGTTCGATCCCCAGCACCAAGACGACACGACTAAAGCGCCCTCGAGCAATTCACCAAACCCTCCAGCTGCTCCGTGGCTGCTGTGCATAGCGTTCGCCCAGGCCGGTGTTTTTCCTGTTTCCTAGTGTGTACAGATGTGCACAGATGGTTCATACGCGAAGGGCAATTTCCTCTTAGGTCAATCGCTTTCACTTTCACTTGTTCAAAATGAGTTTTAACAAACTGAATCATTGCTTTCTTTGAATGAGGATACAGTTTGAAGCCAGTCACATGACTAAGTTTTCTTATACGTAATATGAGGAGTGATTTTTTTTTTTTTTTTTTTTTATAACGAAGGATGAATGAAGATTTTGATGGTCTGTCCTTTTTTTTTTTTTGGTGTGTCAGTGTCAGAGAAAGGAACATCTAGTAGCACATAATGACATCATTGTTCCAGTTCAAACATGAAGGATGGAGAGGAAGAAGAGAAGGAGAGAGGAAGAGAGCATGAAGCATGTGATAGAAAGAGAGAGAGAGAGAGAGAGAGAGAGAGAGAGAGAGAGAGAGAGAGAGCAAAGCCTTTTACAATCACCTAATAACTCCATTACATGAAGCTGTGGGGCACACAGAGAAAAGCAAAAGCCCATTCCTGGAAGCTGTGGCCCTAATGTACAGCTTAGGTGTACAATTGAGACATACGATACCTGAGCCAATGGAATACAATTGCCCAGAAAAAACCCTTATGGCGATATTAGGATATTACCAGAAAATTAAACATTACCACAGGATGAGTGAGCACATTTTAGGGCAACATAATATTTTAATATTTTTCCCTGCTCTCTCTCTGTGCTGTCAACACCTCATGTGTCATTAATTGGGTTACAGAATCTAATGTTTCTTCTCTGGCATTTTGCTGACGGGGAAACAAAAAAAAACCCACCGCAGGGTGAGCTCGGCCTGGTCTTAATGAATCCATTTGTTTTGCTCGACCTTTTTGGGTTTGGTGGGATTAAGCGAGCGAACAGGAGGAAAAATCAAAGCACCTGAGTCCATGTCTGCGTGACTTGCGGTCACCTGCGTGGCGCGATTCCACGTCTTGAGTTCACCTCGTTCAGGCAGCTGAGCTGTGCTGGGATTTGAACCCATAACCTTTCCAGATCAGAATCCAAAAAGGCTTTAAGCAATAAGCCAAATCTTTTGGTAAACAGATCCAGAAAACGAACGCCGACCATCGATCCGACTCCGGTTGCCTGTTTCTGTTTACGCAGGCCGGGCGAGACCCTCTGAATCCACCTCAGATTTTTAAAAAAGATGAAGCACATGAGGAATATTTATTTTTAATAATACACCCGGCAGATTTTGATGAAACATTAATGACGGATAGCGAGAGGTGTTTTTTTTTTTTTTTTTTTTTTAAGGGAGTCGGGTATATTATTGAACTCGATTCCCTGGCTGTGAAGAAATATATATTTTTTATGCTCATGTCTAAGAACGTGAAATCTAGCTAGAGAGACGATGACCATGAAGATTAAGGGAAGAGAAAGAATTATTTGAGATTAAAATTGATTGTAGCTCCAAAAAAAAAAAAACGTTTCGAAGCGGCCGTAGCGTGGGGTAACGCTATGCATGAGCGAAAGCACCTTCTGGATGCCGGGATGCCGATGCGGTAGCGGGAGATCCGTGGTCAGACACGTGTAGCTGTAAAGCCGTGTTATCCGCTCTTGGCCTTGTCTCATTGATTGAGGCTAGCGTGCTGGATGATCGGGTGTGGGAGCGGCAGATGGAGGTGTTGTGTCACTGTAGGGTGTGTGGTGTGGTCAGGCTTGTTGTGGCTTTGTGGATTGTCGGTCATCTCTTATTCTCTCTCACACACACACACACACACACACGCACCTCCTCCTTCTTTCCAAGCTTTTCCCCATCAAGGAATGTTCTAGATGCTTTTGGAGTGTGGTTTTGTATCTCTCTCGGTAAGCCAGATCAATATTTAGCATCCCATGCGTGAAACAGGCAGATGTTTGGAGGTTTCCTTTTCAGGCACGAAAGTCTTCTCCTGAGTGAAGGAGATCAATGCTTCCTTTTTTCTCGCGATGTCTTCTCTGGATGTGGGGGGGGGGTGCCCTAATTTGCGTCACTCTACCAAATCCTAGTGTACGGTCTGCAGACACAGACAGGGCGTCCCCACTGCTCCGGTTGTCTTAGTCCTGCTGAAACTAACGTCTCTTTCTTTTTCTTTCTCTCTCTCTCTTTTTCTTCATGTCTCGGTGCAGCACCTGCAGCAGCATGAGAGCGCCGTGGAAGGCGAGGCCTGCTACTACCACTGCGTCTTGTGCAACTACTCCACCAAGGCCAAGCTCAACCTCATCCAACACGTGCGCTCCATGAAGCACCAGCGCAGCGAGAGCCTGCGCAAACTGCAGCGCCTGCAGAAAGGACTGCCCGAGGAGGACGAGGACCTGAGCGCCATCTTCACCATCCGCAAGTGTCCCTCCGCAGATATCGGTAGGGATGGATAATGTTTTCTAACATGCACACGCACACCTTCGACTCTAATGCTGGTTAATGCAGGGGTACGCAACTAAGGTCCTGCGCAACGTGAAGGTTGCCCTGGTAAAACACACCCTCTAAACCAGACCACCGGGACGCGAGCTGTGCACCCCTGCAGGGACGCTTTGTTGGGGTGTGGGACAACACAAAACAGGCACTTTAGCCACTTTAGTGCTGAAAGTTGTCTGACTCTGTATACGCCCCACTCTAGCAGACAGTCATCCATTGTTTCCTGGTGTTTTTTTTTTGTTTGTTTGTTTAATAGCCCAATAAGTCAAGCTCTATGGTGTACACATCGCTGATCAACTCCGCAGACAATCCACGTTGCACCACGTATCAAACAGCGATTAAGCATACACAAAGATGGCGTCTGCGGGGACCAAAAAACAAAAGCCGGGGGTTAAAAGCGGGGGTCCTTGCATTAGTCAGTGATTAATAAGACAGGGCTGCGGTCAATTAACACTCTGTCTCAGCACAGATTTGGTTTTCTAATCACTCTGACTCGAGCACCCTGACAAAGAGCCTCTATTGTGCTTTCCACCTCCCCTTTTTTTCCTTTTGCCAGCCTGTGTACAGCCGCTTTCTGTGCTGAAGTAGAAAGACAGAGAGAGAGAGAGAGTGAAAAGGGGTGGGGGGTGGTGGTGGTGGTGGTGGTGGTTGGTTGGGAAGGGGCAAGTCGGCCTCTGAAGACGCTTTGTTCTGAGGAGGCAGGGATAATGAAGCCAGCGGCCGGGAAATTGCGCAAAAGGCAGTCACAGATCTGAGGCGAATCATTAGAGAACATATTTAGCCAAGCAATTAAGGACAATTAAGCTTTCTGCTCACTGCACTCCAAATATGTTAATGACTACAGTGCAGTGGACAAGTGAACATGCAAAGGCAAGAGGAAGGCCCACTTAGGTTAAAAGGATGGGGGGCTGGGGATTTAGTAAGTTTGGAGGTTGGATGGATGGAGAGGGGGGTATGGTGGAGTTCACAAACAAGTCTGATTCACCTTCTCTCCCCCCCCCCTCGCTCTCTCTCTCTCTCTCTCTCTCTCTCTCTCTCTCTCTCTCTCTTTCTCTCTCGCACTCATTCACCCTGTCTCTGTCTCTCTCCATCTCTCTCTGTTTTGCACTCGTTTGCTCTCTCTCTCTCCCCCTCCCTCGCTCTCTTTCTCACTCACACGCTTTTTTGGTTGATTATTTATATATTTTCTTGGCTAACCTTTGATGTACATTAATGGATTCCCTTGTTTGTGAGGCTGGCTGGAGGTTAGGTAATGGCTCCTGCAGTGGGGTTTGTGTGGGCAGAGCAACACACACACACACACACACACACACACACACACACACAAACACAAAGACATGCAAATACACCAGTGCACACATATGCACAAATCGTCCATCTTTCCTCCATGTTGCACCAAACCTGTGCAATCTGGTATATGACCCAAAATGCAAACCTCAGATTTTTATGCTACTTTTGAAACCTGATAATTAATTTTGAAAGAACTTATTTTTTATTTCTAGTAATCACAAATGTGATGCTGCACAATATATATATATATATATATATAAATATTATTAAAAAATTTCCTCCTGTATACGCATAAGCCACCTTATATAACACGACCCTATGCTGTACATATGGCTGTTATATCACATATTGAAGTGTATATTATATACTGAAGTGCGAGCACATGGACTCTATGAGCTTGCAGAAATGTTCTCTAGCCAATGAACTCTATACTTCCTGTAGAACGCAATTCTGCAGTTGTGTTGTATTCTGTGCTGCACGGCATTCCAGATGTGTTCGACAACTCGGGTGTGAACGGCAAAACCCCAAACTCACATCAGCGTTCCTCGAACCGTGATCTGGCGTCTCTAGACGCGTGTGGTTTCGTCTTGTCCTGTCGGAACACGTCAGAATGAATGTGGGACACGAACGAGTGTAACTGGTGAGAAAGGAGGCACACACACCGTTTACCTGTCAGAGACGTTTGTAGATGTACCAGGGGTCCTATGGAATCCGGCTCAACAAACCATATACCGTGGAGCCACCACCAGCCTATGCTGTACGATTTCACTTAAGTATAAAATACTTTTTTTCCCCTCCTGCATGAAATAAAATGTTCGAATAGTCCCGGTATTAACATGATGAACGATGGCCATGTCATTTACAAATTGCCGGTTAGCCCTGAGCTTTTAATGTATTTAATTACTACCCTTCTCTTTATCCTGCAGTATTATCAAATCTGAACTTTCAGTCAACTATACCGTAACGTAGGTAATTAAAACCCGGGTCTGGGCTTGTGTTCTGTCTGTGGATGCTTTAGATGAAGGACAGGGTGAGTACGGATCAACCGGGAATGCTGTTGTTTTGGGCAGGCATGAAACAGAAAGAGAGAGAGACGGAATGAAAACACGAGAGAGAGAAAGAAAGAAAGAGAGAGAGAGAGAGAGCTGATACCTGCTGACTGACGTCACGGTCATGGCGTGCAGCAGCCAGTCAGTGCTGTTTGGCCATTCCAGAGGAACTGCTCCGTTAATAGCCTGTGACATGGTGTTTACCAAGGCTTGCCGGCTGCAGTGTGAACGCTGAAGCCCTGATTGATTGCCCTACAGATGCAGGATCAGGCTCTGGCTCCCACCGACTAGGCCAGCACTCTTTTGCTAAGTGCCAGGAACAGCCTGGGTCCGTGCCCGTAGCTCCTCAGTACATGCAGCCAGATCCCTTTAAAAGAGCACAGGGCAAATGTTTCGCTCCACTTGGCCTGGTTTTGCTCTTGCTTCTACTTCCCCCATCCCACACCTCTTATATATATTTTTAGAGGTCTGTTAAATGAAACGAAGTGTGTAATAAAGAATGCCTGCTTTCTCGGGACCCCCGTTCCTCATTTTCGAGATGTTTATGGAGTTGTTTTTGATGAACATTCATAGCTAATGACTTCTTCCACCCCGTGACCCCCTCCTTCAATCCTGATCAAGCCCTGAACCCTTCTGTCCTGGTGTAACATTTCATTTCCTCCCTCCAACTCTTCCGAGGCGCTGTACTCTTTCTTGTGGTAATGGCCCGGTCGCTAAAGCGGTGGAAGGTTTCCTGACTTGTTATAACAAAGCTGGCCTTGGATTTCTGGGTCAACTAGGCAGGAACTCCCCTGGCTACTCCCTTGGCTGCGGCAGCTTTGTTGGCGATAGCCGCTGCACCACTTCTCCAGGGTTCCCCATGCGTTCACGACCCCCTCCCCTCCACTAACCTGCATCAGCGCTTCAGATTACAACATAGCCGAGCTACGCAACCTCAGGACATGGCATCCTCCCAGCAAAAGGCGGAGAAGCAGTATGTGCAGTATCCTATCTATACACCTCGTACGCGGACTTCGCCCTTGTTTGTGTGTTTTTTAAATAGCCCACACGCTCACTGTGAAGTATTTTTATCAGATTCTGTGGAGAGGTACGACAGACCCGGGGCGAGCAGTGGCACCTCTCGAGCTCTGGCGTTCTTTACAAAAACAATTAGTACAGAAGGAATGGAGAATCCCGGCAGCACACATTAATGCACATTAACCACCAGCTCCAGAGCTGTAAAAAGCCCTGCATTAAGGCTTTGCCCGGCCACCCATAGGGGAGGGCTAGCGTGGCTCTTCGTGAACCTCCTCTGCAACTGTCAGATCTCATTTTCTGGTCATTTGTTAGCACCACCAGTGAGGATCATTTAAAAAAATAAATAAATAAAGATCCATACCTCTAATTCGGAGAAAGTGTGTCATAGCAGACGCTCGCTGATGAAAACAATTGATTGTGGAAATATTGATTGCTTTGTTTTCAGTTTTGATCCATATTTTCTGCCTTGCTTTGCTTTTTTTTCCTGAATAATAACCAACTTTAGATCCTGCTCAGGACTCACACACACACACACACACACACATGCACGCACATGCACATACACACACACACACACACACACACACACACACACACACACACATGCACACACACACACACACAGTATCAGTATGTGGATAATCTCAGGGTTAGAGTGCAGGTGGTGTTTGAAGGGGAATTCGGGTGTCACGTCTTCTGACCTTCTTCAGCACCCACAGAGTGTTGGAGGATCAGAGATGAATCTCCTCCTATTAGAGGCATTCAAGAAGAAAAAGCAGCCATTGTTTTAATTCCTGCCTCTGCTATGTGCCTATGTGCTGTGTAAGCACGCTGACCTCCCGCTTAGTCTGTGTCTGTCTTCCTCAACCTCTTTTAGTGGCCACTGAGACCAGAGGAGAGACGATTTCTTGTGTAGTCTCACACAGCACAAGCCGTATCTCACCACACTGTGCTTTTTCAAACTGCACCAAAGGCCACAGCATCTGTTACTGATAATAATAATAATAATAATAATAATAATAATAATAATAGTGTTATGTATTATTATTAGTATTATTATTATTATTAGTGTTATGCAAATATTGAATTAAATTTAAATATATAAAAAAACACAGTAGAAGTAAATGCAGTAGAAAAATCAATTAATTAAATAAAATTTTAAAACGATTAAAGCAACAAATAAAGACAATAATTAAATAAATAGATAAATACATTAATTATTACATTAAAAATGTAACATTATATAATAAAATATTATATATGCAGTAATAGTCAGTACAATAAAAAAATACTATTTGTATTTTAAATTTAAATTTGAAAAAAAAGATAAACAATTATGTTTATGATTAGAAAAAAATTACAAATACAACGTAAATAATAAAATAATTAGATTATTAGAGTAATTTAAAATGATATAAAAATATATTTAAAAAAGATTAATTCAAATATTTAATGCAGATTACAAGAATTATAAGTGATAACAAAAAAAACACAATTTATAAAAATAAAAATAAAAAATAAGGGATTACTAAAAATGAAATACCAGATTAAAAAGGTATGTTTTTCTATTTGTTTGTTTGTTTGTTTGTTTGTTTGTTTGTTTGTTAATTAAATTCCATACAACCTGCAGTTGACCGGTGTATTCCCAGTTCACACCCAGTGTTCCCAGCATCCTCTCAGGATCCATCACCACTATAATAAACAATGCAAAAAAATATAAATATATATTTTTTAAGAATAAGAATAGACACAAATTTTTTGCTTTTGTTTAATAAAATGATCTGATTAATCCAGACGAGACGTGTTGACCTGGTGTGATTGTGGCTCAGGTGCACTGGTACGGTCTCCTGCACTGTCGTCACTGTGACCGTTCCCGTTTTCCTTTAAGTTCAGTGGTTTAGTCAGTTCCTGTTTGGGCATGTTCTTGCTTTTGAATGTGCGCTGAAAAATTCCCCATGCGGCGTATATTTACATAGTGTAACCCTTCCAAATATGCTCATATTTGTGCGATGTGTGATTAGTGACACTTCAGTGGCAGATGATAGAAGTTCCTCTGTAAGTGTTGTTCACCAGGGCCCGTCGTCGTTTGACACATTGGGGTCTCTCATATCACAGGAGTTAATGGATTCAGGTTATTTTCCTGAATGCTGTAGAACGAGCTCACACAAGAGAAAGATAAAAAAGGACGTGTTAGGTGGGAATAACAGGCGCTTAGGCAGTTAAGAGGAGTGTGTATCTAAGGAGATGATTGTGCTGCCGGGCTGACGCTCTGGATGTGTGCGTTTGCTGTTGATGTAAGGCTTTCAGAGTCACACATGGCATGCTCTCAATCACTGGGTCAAGGAAACAGCTTTCGGAAGGTAAAGCTGAGGCTGTGCTACACGTTGTGAGTCTTTAGCTGGGAATGGAAAAACCCCATGTGTGTGTGGTGGTGCATTGTCCTGTTGGAAGAAGAGTGACCGATCAAACTAACGTGCATGTTTTTGGGCTGTGGGAGGAAACCGGAATACCTGGAGAAATCCCATGCATGCACGGGGAGAACATGCAAACTCCATACTGAACGGCCCGGGCTGGGAATCGAACCCGGATCATCCACCGTAACCCTTTAATCCAGGAGATAAGGAATGGGCCAAAGGATGCACTGGATGCCTAAATTGCACCCAATCTAATTTGTAGTCTGGCACCTTTTCTGGTAAGAGGGACGCATTTCCTGAGTCAATAACCTAATAACATGGTCGGTGTCTAAACAGACAGACATCTTGCCCACCGGACCATAACTACTGGAGGCACTTTTTTTTCCTGTATTATTACCGGGGAAAATATTGAATGTGTGCTTGTTTCTGGAAACTAACCAAGGCGTTGGACAGAAGACAGGATCTGTCAACACAGGGGAAAAGGAGCCGTTTTAAACAGTGCTTATTCTTCTTTTTTTGGCCAGACTGGAACATGTCAACCCTCAGCAGGGAAGCAGCCAGTGTTCCAACTGTGTTAATGTGTGTGTTTGCAAAAGATGGGGGCCATATGTCTGTATGGAGCGTATAACACACATATGTGGTAAATACCGACGTAGAGGAGACTGTAGGAAAGCTGGGATGAGCTCGTCCAAGCTAACCATCCCCACTCCTGGCCCCCGTTGGGACATGTAGAAAGGACCTATGTCCGGATGTCTGGATATCTGGAATGCCGTCTTCTTACACACTTACATGCTATATGGTAAACCTTCGAAAGAGCAGCAGGATATTATAGCTGACCCTTCCACTGTTCATGTCTGGAACGTGGCAGGGCCACAAACAGGAGCTTCAGAAAGCATCACGCAGGCTTTTTAATAAACTCTGGAATTGGCGTGATGCAGGTAAAGATGGGGAGGACATTAGAGGCAGGAGATGGCCCTAGGGCCCAGGACTGCTTCTGTCCGCCAGCCCTTCCCTTAATCTTAGCTAAAGCGTGCCGCCAAGCAAAGGAAATTGTTTGCAGTCCATGGAACGTGGCATGAATTTCATAAATACATTACCTTTCATTTTGAAGGATATTAAAAAGAATCTAGGCCTTTTATTAAAAAGCCAGAGTGACGGCTTTATAGAGTTTCCATTCGGCACATGTTAAGGCGGGGACTTGCACAGCTGTCTCGTCCAGCCTCACACAAGGAAGTCTTTTCTTTGCCTCTCGGTTTATGGACGGCCGCTGTTTAAATTCCACTGCTGGCTCATCCTGCTGTTGCAAATTGAGCGAGAAGGCCGCTGCTATTCTGGGATTGTCTGTGAATCAGAGCGGTTTGTGTCTAGATTTCTTCAACCTCGTCTTTTGAGTTACCAGACCTGGATGCCAGTGACCAGCAGATGCCCTGGCAGGAGGTGGAGAAAGGTGAGGGTCATGTGCGTGTTAATTGGGTCAACATGGAAAGTTCCCATGTGGGAACATTCAGCTAGAGTGCAGTGTGGGTTTTGTATGTCTGTGTGTGTGTGTGTGCAAAAGGTATCCCCAAGTACACCACTTTACCTAAGGGGTAATAGGAAGGTTCAAACTGTACACATGCTGGGTATTTTATTGCCTGTGCACATACATTTCCGTGCCCAGCGTGCAGATGAAAGAGGCCACCTCTCTCAAAAATTCCCACTTCGCTGGGCCTCCATTTTAAGACCCGATGAGGTACGCGTGCTGGCGGGACCAGAGACAAAAGCATTATAATATTAGTTTCTGTCCCCCCCCCCACCCTCTCCTTTCAGTCATTTACACGACGCTCCCCTTGAAAGCCGATCTATAAGATAGACAGGCCGTCAGAAGACAGTCGTCTCATTTGTATCTACCAAACGTGCTAATGAGTTCTATTCCGGGGTCCGGCAGGCTGTGGTGGGGAATTTCAGTCCACAAATGGGGCAACACGGTTTCGGGTGACAGCCTGCGGCCTTACACTCGCCTTCCGACAGGAGGTTTAGCAGCTATAGAGGACGAGAACTGTCAGTCATGCTGCCATACTTACACCAGAAATCAAATCATATAACAGGATACAGATGTAAGAAAAAACGGTGCCGCTGTTTTTTATCTGCCTTGATGGGTGTGGTCTCTTCCGGGGTTGCGGGGGCAGTCGTGGATAGGGAACCGGCCTTGTGACTGGAAGGTTCACTGTTCGACAAGACACTACTGAGGTGCCCTTAAGCAAGGGCACTTGCTCAACCTGCTTCCCTGAAGCCATGGATAGGGGAAAAGTGTGTTCACTACCCATAGTACACTTGATCACTTGATTTTGGAACCTGTCCAGAAGGGTACAAGGTATGGTACAGCCTTTTCTCTACACATGGGGGAGATTAAAGGAATGGACAAGTTAGATGGCGAATTCATGACTCTAAGGAAGCAGGTAATTTTTCTCAGCAATCCCTTCTAGACCAAGT
>JAOVVF010000004.1:2074010-2078570 GCA_028565595.1 Duopalatinus emarginatus
TGGGACGGAGCTGGACTGATAAACAATCAGAGGGATGAATTTATGACTCCTCAACAGGCACGTTAAGAAGAAGGCTTGTTAGGAGTCGACCAGAGTGTGACAGATGCTCCGGCTTTGTTTCATACCTCCAAACGGTATTTTTTTTTTTCCTGGAAAGGTCTGCGCTGTATGCTTTAATGTACCTCTTTAGCCTTTGTGCAATTCAAATCCCCTGAAAAAAAAAAACCACATTGATGCACATATAGCAGTTGAGTGCAT
Organism: Duopalatinus emarginatus; assembly: GCA_028565595.1. Classification (NCBI taxonomy): domain Eukaryota; kingdom Metazoa; phylum Chordata; class Actinopteri; order Siluriformes; family Pimelodidae; genus Duopalatinus; species Duopalatinus emarginatus. The sequence continues at coordinate 2,074,269 of JAOVVF010000004.1, forward strand.
TGAGATTGAAATAATAAAAAAGACATGATGAGAAAATCAGAGTAATCAGAGCCGTGCGTATAGTCAGCAGTGTGTGGAGGTAGTAGGGTTCAATGATGCGGATCATACAATTATGTAAGTAATAAAACACTCCGTGTTGTGTACTTAGAGGAAAATAATCAGTGACGAAGTCTGGAACAGCATCAGAAATGTAAACAGAAGAGACAAATGGTTATAATTCTAGCTCAGGAACTAGCCGTGGCCTAGTGTTTAGGGAATCAGTCTTGTGACCAGAAGGTCCCGGGTTCGAGTCCCTGCACAGGGCGAGACACGACTGAGGTGCCCTTGAGCAAGGCACCTGACTCCTTCTACCACTCCCCGGGCGTTGTGGGTTGGGGCTGCTTGGAATGCTTTGAGCAATACACCCAACCCACCAACTCCTCCTTGGGCTTAATGAATAGAGGCAAGTGTGTTAACTGCCCCCTAGTGGCAGACCAGTGCAGTGGGCAGACCTATCCACAGTGCCTGGGCAGAAGCTGAGGGTTAGGGGCTTTGCTCAAGGGACCTTCAGTCATGTCATGTCAGTTTCAAGAATCAATCCGGTGGTCAGAAGCCGGTTTAGGTTCCCCTAAACATCTCCTTATAAAACCATTACCAAACATTCATCTAAAATCCAGCACAAGTGCCCTAGCTACTTTGATGGAAATTAATCAACAACTTCTGAACAATTTGATCAGATAATCACATCATTATATTTACGAATATAAAGGACCAGCTCTCATTGTGCTCTGCGAACATTGTCATTCTACCTTGTCAACTCTGTGAGACTGAATAAGGACTAACCTCATCATATTTAGAGCTGTATTAATGGGCCACATGCCTTATGCATGTGTAATCGTGCGTGATGAAAACCAGGCCAAAGTTACTAAGCTGTGCACAGTCTTATGCACATTAAAATGTCCTTTACTCTCCTTTTTTCCTTTTTTTTTTTTGCTAGAAAGGTCATTCATAACTTGGTTGCACCGTTGATGTACAGTGAGAGATATTGATTGATTAATGCATAAAGTGCTCGGAATCCATTTGGCTTCAGTGAGAGTGGGTATGGAGAGAAGGTTTGCTCTCTCTCGCTCTCTCTCACTCTCTCTCTCTCTCTCTCTCTCTCTCTCTCTCTCTCTCCCTTGCTCTCTCGCTCGCTCACTTATTCTCCATATTTTCACCTTCCCTATTGTTTGATGGGGCATCATTTTTCGCCGGCTGGGTTTTAAGGGACAAAAGCCCTGTTTCAGCCAAGTAATGCATTCAAAGGAACATTGATTCTCATCAGTGTCAGTTGAATTACTCTCAATGCCTTGACAAGGAGCTGCTCTTATATTAACCTCGTACTTTTTCTTGTCTTGGAAATAATTTAGAGCTCACTCCTAAGAGAAGGAGTGGATTACCTTATGGTCTGTCCCCCGAAACAGTCCATTTCAGGCCACGGCGTGAAAGTCGAACTGCTGCTTTAATCATAAACAAGGTCCTAGGCTGGTATTATTCACAATCTGGTCAGACGGAGTAGGCTTTGGCTTTCAGATAGTGTTTGATTTTAGTCTACTCTACCTGCACCGCGATGATTTATAATCCCACCGTCTGGTGTCACCCAGAAGAGGAAAAAGAGGACAGGTTCCCTTTCGAGCTCTTTTTGCTATTCATAGAATTTACAGTGGCTTGGCCCATTCTCGCCCCTCCATCACAGGAGGACAGGAGGGATTAGTAGACCTTTCAAGTCAGGAATAAAACGATCTGACTATTTTCGAATCCAGGACACAACCAGGACCGAGATCAAGAATTAGGGGTTAAGATTTTGGACTACCCATCTAAAAGTTTTCTTCTGAAAGTTATAGGATCCAATTCCAATGAGTCCGGGTACGAGAACAATGCCAAGTAGCGCCCAAGAGTCTGGGTACAAGACCAGTGCCCAGGAGTCCAGGTATAAATGCCAGCAAGTCTAGAGAACAGACTCACTGTCTGTGATGGTCAGAAGTATATAGGTCATTATCATAGCTTGCACCCTGTTACATTTTACACGTATCTCCAGCTTGGGTTAATTTCATTCAAGGACGTCTGAACACACAAAGGAAGGAAGGACTTGTTTCCAGCAGGGAGCCTCCAGGCGTCGCACAGTGTTGTCATAGTGCTCCGGCAACCCATGATATCAGGACCATGCTTCGGCATTAATCAGCGACGTAGCGTAACAATCATCATATAAATGCTCCCGTGAAGCCCTCGACATGTTCCATTGTCAGTTCACCAAACTCGACCTGGGGCACTTTTTATTTCCAGGCCTAAAGGGTCACTACCTTTGCACTGAACAGCAGTTCCAGAGGCCAGCTTCTCAGCAGGACGTTTGCATGAACCCGGCTACTTAAAGGCAGCTGCACGGGGTTGTTCGGGGCCTCATCCGTGGTGTCCTCTGGTGGTATCTCAGCACTACGTACCCTTCGTCTTTGTGCAGGCAATAATGCATGTGCTCCTTCATGACACGCTTATTGAGTAAGGACGAGTCGAGTCATGTTGGATGTTCTCCAAGGTCATCATACTTATATCATATTATATATCGTGTACGTATAGTACACATATTTGCATGTCCAGTTAAATGCAGGCTGAAACATATTAACGAAACATTGCAGGGAGAAAAAGCAATATCCGAATTAACTTGCTTAAGCTCCGAGTGAAATTACATTAATGCTCCTTGGAACTGTCATTCCCCAAAATCCCATCTCCAAGAACTTTGCTTTGGGGGAAGAAAACACAATCGTATAATGGTATAGTAATTCATGCCGGCCAATGTTTTTCAAATGTTATAGTAATTATGAGAAATACTCTTACTTTCCTTTCCACACAGGCACGGCGAGGCAAATCTCATTTCCAAGGCACGGGAAAAGGAACACACTGAATAATCATTGTGTTTAATGCTCTAGTCATAATCCCAGGTTTTATGATGGTTTTCTAATGATTTTCTAATGATGTTAAATATTAGTAGAGAGCGCAGCCATAATTTGAACGCAGCAGTCATTTTTTGCGATGCTCTATCAGCGTGCCCGATTGCAACAGCAATGAATATTGCGCCGGAGAATGAGATTTAAGGGCCATCCCTTTCGGTGTTTTATTTTTGCCGTCTACCCGTCCGCCATAAATCCTCATCAAGCTCGCTCGTTCTTGTTCTCGTTCTGTTTCTCAGGCAGCCTCCGCCCTGGCCCGACGCTCTGTCGCTTTTAGCCAGGTGGGAACGGGATTCCGTACAGGGAATGTTGTCGGTGCACAAATAAATAAATAACAAAAAAAATGGCGCAATTACCTTATTCGCTTTCATCTGTCTAGTTTGTGTCATCCTGTAGGACCTGATGTGGTCTTCTGCCCTTGTAGCCCATCAGCCTCAAGGTTTGCTTTTTAGCTCCCCACGTTTGTACAGAGTGGTTTTTTTGAGTGACTCCTCTGTCGTCTTTTATCTTTCGTTACCAGTAACATGACCAATAACTACCCGAAGGTCCTGGGTTCGATCCCCGCACAGGGCAAGACAAGACTGACACCTAACTCTCCTCGCTGCTCCCCAGGCCCCATGGTTTGTAGCTGCCCACACCCCCCACACCACCAAGTGTGTTCACTGCCCCCTAGTGTTCACTGGTGTGTGTGTGTTTTACCGTACGGTCGGGTCAGATGCAGGGGTCACATAGCTCCGTGCGCAAGCACAGGAAGCAAATAGTTCACTTTGACTTCGCTTTCACTTTAATAGCGATGCCCCGGGTCAACGTCGCTGAGATCTGAGACGGACTTTTAACTCGCACGTTAAGCCCTCGGCTCGTATCTGCTGCTGCAGCGCGATTGGCCGATTGTAAAACTGCACGAATCTGCATGTGTTTCTAATAAATTGTCCGTATCATGTACAGATATATATTGGAGACAAAGCTTTTGTCTCCTTTCAGGGTCTCTTCGATGAATTACTCTGAACTAGCCCCCCAGCCACCCCCTCCCCTCACCCTCCCACCCACCCAGCTTTTTAATTAAATGGCCGCTGCTCCATCTCTCTATCCGTAGCTCCCCATTACAGAGGCTAGATAAGGGATTGCTATCTGTAGCATGTTAAGAAAGACTGCTGGGCAGTCAAGCCTCATGAAATTTGTCACAAGATCTCATTTTCCTCATTGCCAGACGTGATGCTTATAATTGATGCGGAGGCAGTAGTAATTTATTGGCCTTCTACAATTATCATCCTCTGCGAGCTGGGGGATGTGACTGCAATTTAGATGGTGGACTGGAGGCTGCCGGTGGAGGGCGGATAACGGG
>JAOVVF010000004.1:2085517-2096930 GCA_028565595.1 Duopalatinus emarginatus
CAGACAGACAGACAGACAGACAGACAGACAGACTGACAGACAGACAGACAGACAGACAGACAGACAGACAGACAGATAAATAGATAGATAGATCAATTAGATGCACATTTTATTTAATTCTGGTTGAATAGTTAAATAATAATAATAATAATAATAATAATAATAATAATAAATGTGAAATATACATATATCTAGAAATAAATAAATAAATAATCACTATCATTAATTATCATTAAATAATCATTAATTAAATAATTAACAGTGATTATTATTATTATTATTATTATTGTTGTTGTTGTTGTTGTTGTCATTGTTGTAAATTTGTTATCAGAATAGATAAAGTGGTAAAGTGACACAAACTGAATCCACCTCTGTGAATGAATGTATTAGGTAAGGGATTTTTATACCCCATGCTATCCTTTTTCTTCCACTTTGGTGTTAAGTCATCTCAGCTTATTTATCCATCCTCGTTTCCCCACTGAAGACTGTAATCATTCCTAAATGAGTGTTGTGGCTTCCTGTCCATGCCGTGATATTGGATTGTAAGCAGGCCATGTCTGTCCTCGCACAGGGATTCGGTTACCGCTCTTAATGTGGTTTGCATTCCATTGTTATGACATCAGCTCTCACCTGCTCAGTACGTTGGACAAAATGGATAGAGAGATAATTTCTCACCTCTTTAGTCTTGAGCACCCTTCTCAACTTCCTCTTCCTCTATCTCCGTCTGTCCATCTGTCTGTCTGTCCGTCCGTCCCCTGAGCCACAGCTGTGTCAACGCGAGCTCTTTATAAACCTGGAGTAGAAGCCGAGAGTGCAGTGACAAGACCGAGCACTCCATCAAATGGCCTCTGATAGACACCCAGTCTGTACAGGAAATACAACACGCTTATAAATCAATACTATTGTTTTCTCATTGAAGAGCAAGATCAGGCCTGCCTGGAATCCATTACCTCACTTATCAGACAACACCATTTTAACAGAGGACATTTTTTCCTACCTCTTGACTTTAGTGGAGAAAGCAGACGTGTGTGGGTTTTTTTTTTTTGTCCGGAGAAAAGGTTATTAATTCAGGAGTAGGTTTGGGAAATCACCCTGAGAGTCGGGAGTGGATTAAATACACACACAGAGATTAAGGAAATGATATATTTCAAAATTGCCTCCAATCCTGCTTTTATTCAGCATTGTGGTGTGGTACGGTCTGCTGGTAATGAATTTGTGCGCTTTAAGCGAATGTGAGAACAGGCAGAACGATGGGGCCGGGTATGTAATTGTGTTTCATAAATTATGGAGGTCGTCCTTAATTATTTATTTGTTTTGCTGTTGTAAAGCCTATGCAAGCTTATGAGCTGGGTGTAAAATGCCTGATTTCTTGCATATTTAAGGGGTATCAAGGGACACTGAGTCAGTGCCTGACTCTCTGATGTGGTCGGACTTGTCGAAAGGCAGATAGATGAAGTCCTCCATGAATAGCACCGTATCAGATGATGGCTGCGGACACCTCGGAAAGCTCTTTACCCGTGAAAGTGGAGTAATTAGGGCGAGCGGGAGAAAAGAAAATGGGTGGGGGGGGTGCTGGTGGTGGTTTAGAATGCAAACCCATGGAAATCATTGCAAACAAAAAAACCACCTGAGACTAAGACGGGCTGGTAAAAGGAAAAAGGGTAGCACTTCATCCATCTCTCTGGCTGGAGCCCATAGTCCTAATGAGTGCTTACAGCAGGCCCAAACTAAATAAACAGTAAGTAAGTTGTCTTGGTGGTAGAAGAACATCAATGCCTGCAACTTGCTCAAGCCTGCACTCTGAATGGTGGAGTATTGACCCTGATGGGACCCCGGAGGATTTCCTAATTGAAAATTAATATCGAATCGATGCTGCGGGCCATTTGCATATTGATTATAAACATCCAGGAAGGCACCAAGTACACAGGATCAATAGGGCCCTTCTGCAACAGACCGAGCGCACCACGTCACGTGGCAGCTGCCTGCTCCAGAGGTTAATGACTGCCGCTCGTTAAGGAGCTCTTGTCAGGCGGAATCTAGCCGCAGGGGCTTTAGCGGCCCAGCCCCGAGCTGATAAAGTGGGGGGAACGAGTGAGTGGGTCCCCAGTCCTCCTCAGTTATAGGACATGGACCATTTCCAGGATTGTGTTTTTGCTCAGTCACTTGTGTTAAAGCTATGTGGAAGACGTCGCTTGCTCACTTGATGCGCTGGTTTGAGCAACCGAAAACGATTAGGGAAACGATTTCGTCCTGATGTCATCCATGACACCGATCAGACAGTGTAATTTTGTATTCATTTCAAAACAGTGGAACTTTCGTGCCAATGACAGGAGACAAAAGGAGAACAGTTTGACATTAACGCTCCACCTAAATTTAATGCCCAGATTAGGATTCAACACATGCATTCCTCTCCCAGACTCCCTGTAATGCCTTCCACATGTTGGACAGGAACACAGGGAGCAGGGGTGGAGAAGGGAAGGGGTGCAATACAACAAATTGGGAGTGAGAGAATGGAAGACGAAAACCTTAGAAGGTCGCAAACAATCCAACCACCATCACCACCATTACCATCACAGGTGGAGGAACGAGACGCAACTTGATTTCTGTTGTAGGGTCGACGCAGATTTAGCCTCTGGCCTGCAGGAGGCCCAAAATGAATGCCGCTGTTCTGAGCATGCACTCCCACACACGGCTTCCTCAGCACCCGTACAAGGAACCTTGCTCAGAGAGCGGGGAGTCGAAGGCAGGGCCCCGGGAGTCAGGCTGCATCTGATTACTTCATTACAGGCCCTTTCATTGACTTGGCTGCACTGAACTGATGAACTGAGGCAGTGGACAAGAGCCCATAATTGGGAGAAATAAATTCTTATCACAGCCTTCTCAGGAGGCCTGCGGTCGGGGCGAGTCTGCCTTAACCAGAGTTAGCGGAAAAGGGAAAGAAGATGGGTTGAACGGTGAAGAGGATCCGTAAAGATTCAAGATTCGGGATGTATTTGGTTCAGATAAAGACGCCTGCATCTTCTTTCGGTCTTTGCAGGAGCTCTAGCCGTCCCAGACGCACTTGCTAAGGATGCGAGAGAAAATTAAAATATGATGTAGAATACACAGATACACATATATATATATGCTGGGCATGGTTGAGGTCTAGAACTGGAATGATGTAGCTTTTATCGAGGAGCAATCAGAATGCAGGTACCATGCTGCCCCCGACGCGGTTCCAGCTCAGGCCGCGCCCATGTCAAGGTTAAATCCGAAGGATTATATATACAGATACAAATAGTGGCATTGCTTTACATCCCAGTATCTCGTTAATACCCTTATTTCAATAGTGGCCTTGGAGAACGTGTTGTTTTGCTTTAGCAGAGCCAGGCGGAGGATTCTCAGGTGTCTAAGCCTCTGCGTTTGTTTGCCTCACATAGCAGTCCCCCAGGGGAGAGACCTGCGTTAGTTAGTGTCTTCGCCTAGCTCGTTTTTTCAGTCCCCTCATCAGGCATGGCTGCCCCGATGTTTACCTGTGGGATGAATAATTAATGTGTTCTACCTGCTCTCTCATCTCAATGAGACGGACCTCTGGCTAATTAGAGAGAATCTTTCCTCACACAACCGGCGCCGGAGACAACAGCAATAACAATAACAGCAAGAGCGGCGGCCAAAACTTTCACAAACAAAAAGCCGCCTCGAGTCGGACTGTCGGTGCAGCGGTGCTCACGTGTGTGTGTGTGTGTGTGTGTGTGTGTGTGTGTGTCGGCTGCTGTTGGAGAAGCGTTAAACCAATTTAGGCTCAGCAGTGGTCTCGGAGGGGCTGGGCGATTATTAATCCTAGGCCTCCCCAAGGGGGGTTAATGACTCGACAGCACTCTCTCTTTTTCGCTTTCTCTTTCTCTCTCGCCATCTTTTTTTTCCCCGCTCACTCATTTCCATGCTCCTGTACAGTCAGCATAAAGAATACACAAAATGGTTCTGATGTGCTCCTGAGCCCATTAGTCTAACACTTATCATTTAAAGTGCCCGTAAAATGGTCGGACGCTCTGTATTTGATTTCACGTCTTGGCATGCCGGGCAGCTCGGTGGTACAGAGGGTAGTGTTGCCACCTCGCTTTGATCTTGGGCATGTGGGTTTCCTCAGGAGCCTCCTGTTGCCTCCCACCTTCTAGAAATGTGTTTATGGGTGTATTACACACAATGGTCCCGGAGTACATCCATCTCAACCTGGACCAGGATAAAGATCTTCTGAAGATCCAATCAGTGTTGTGGATTTGCTTAGACGGTACTAAACCTTCACCACGCCAAGCTAGTGTACTAATAACCTGCTTTCCCCCACCTTTTACCTTCTGCCCCTGTGTTTTTCCAGCATGGAGCAGGCAGGACGCAACTTGAGGTTTTAATGAAGGCTCATTATTTAAAGGCAGCTGTTGCATGTCCTGGCAGTGGCTTTGGGATTACTGACCATCTCTCTGCCAGCACCGAGCCAAAGACAGCTAGCGAAGGGCTGGAACACCGTTTAGTTGCTGTCTGTGGGAGCGCTGCACAGCATGTAACTCAATCCCTGCACTATGCCTTGGTTTTTGAACTGACTCGCGGTATGCAGACGGGACCGAACCTGTTCTACAGTACCAGGTGTGAAGCGGACTCCTTAAATCCTATCGGCAACCTTAATATCCAGGAAAAGAAGGCATGCTTTGTGTTTTGTTTAGAGATGTACACTGAAGTGGCAGAAAAACTGGTACACCAGTTTAATACTCAGTAGGACAGAAACGTTTGTAGATGTACCAGGGGCCCCCACTGAAATGCCAACCAAACAAACCCTTATACTGTAATGAAGCCACAAGTAATCTGTACCAGTTTTCTGTACAATTTGTACCAGGTTTTCAGTGTAGATATGGTTTAAAAATACACTCTTGACACCCGTAGCGACAACGCAACACTAAGTAAGGGGAAATAGATCCAAGCGGTGAGAAAAGGACGGGTCGGGAAGAGCCGAAGCTCAATTCCCGGCTCCATTGACAGGATTATCTTCGCCAGAGAGCATTTTTGAGTCTCTTTTTTTTTTTTTTTCCAGGCTCCATACAGCAAATTGGTAAACTGATTAGATTGAGATTAGTGCATGCTGATAAGAGATTGGATGGATATACTATTGAGATTAAACGGATAACAAGATCAACTGATAGAGGAGTTGGGCCACCGCGCGTCTTCCTGTGCTTCCCGAGCTCTGTTGTAATTAAGGCAGTAAGGTGTGTGCATAATCAAATAAATAAATAATGGCAGAGTGATGCGATAATGAATTAATACATTACAAGAAGAGAATAAATAAGCTCCAGCTAATTGCACAAGATGGGTCTTTTTCATTAGCCTTTTTTCTGAGGAAATCTCATTATATGCATCACAAACTATAATCCTTCTTTAGAAATATGTAAATTTACAGAGAGTGGAAAAAATAAGGAGCACAGAGAAGCGGAGATGCTTATGAATAGCGTTTTGTCATGTCCACCTTTTTTTTCTTTTTTCGCCCGCCACCTCGTTTGTTCCAGACGTGACAAAAATTCTACATGCTCTTCGCTAAAGTATACCATGGCCCAAGACATCCCAAGACACATCCCAGAGATATCCAAGACACATCCCAGAGATATCCAAGACACATCCCAGAGACACCTATACCTATCAGTGGACAGAGCTATAGGAGGCATACGTGGCTCAAGGTTGGATTACTGGTCTTGTGACCAGAAGGTTGCAAGTTCAATTCCTTGCACCGATATTACACTTGAGCAAGATACCTAACCGCCCCAACTGCTCCCCAGGCACTGTAGATAAGGGTTGCCCACCGGTCCACACGGATGGGTTTAATTACACAATTGTAAGTGCTTTAGGTCAGTCACTTTCACTTGCATATCCTCCATCACTGACTGAGATTATACCACAGCAGGGCTCGTCTTTTGATTGGTCAGAAGGATTTGATTGATAGTAAAGGCAAATCAATCTAAAAAGTTTATATTAATGCTCTTATTCTAATATGTTATTGTTGCTATAGTAACAGCTCGGGTCAGCTCGCAGAGACCCGTCTGATGGCGGGGGCTCCGGATAGTTTTAGTAACATGACAAACCTGCATTAATTAAATGTAAAAGACAAAAATAAAGAGTGGGTGGTGAGAGAATGGCTGTTTATAGCTGCTATAGACATATATTTATTTATATATATATATATAAGTCATGAGCCCGGACATTAAATATAACTATAAACAGATAAAAATAGTCTTTAGTGTTTTAGAAATACAGTGGAATTACAAGTAAATTGCGACTTGAGGGTGAAGCAGTAGCGTTCCCTCCGCTTCCTCACACCTCGCCGTTGTTGATTGTTTTCCTATAACAGCAGGACCCGAGGTTGTATTTTATTGTCATTGCGCCATTTGTACGTTTTGCCACACCATTTCATTGATAAAATGCGCTCTGCAACCCTGTAATGAAAATGTTGGAGAGAAAGAGAGAGAGAACAGCGATGAAGATTTTAATTATGACAAAAATTGCCTCGTCTGCTCATTTGCCGTAATCTCTGAAGTACGTTCTCGGTGCGGCTGTCAAAGCTCGTCTAAATACTACTATATATACTGATGCAAATAAACAAATATTAATTGTTAGCCAGATAAACACATCTATAGTAATTAGATCAGAAAACAGATACGGGGCCTGATCATGTTGTGCATAATTACTGCAGAGAAACAACGCATGTCTATTAAGCCTCATTATGGACCTTCCATGGCTAGCAATCCAATTACCGCTAGTTTGTATATCAGAGTAAATAGGCAGATCAGGGAAACAGCGAGCTTCGTCAGGGCCTGTGTTTCTCCGCTGTTTTGATCTGATCTCATCTGATCTGAGACCCGAGGTAGTCCTGGGTGGCCGAAGGTGGTGCGTTCATTTAACTGCAGTTAAACTGCATTGCACTTTGGAGGTTGGGGTCAGATTTAGATCCTTAATTAGCAAACCCAGAGACGTGGAAGAAGTCCTGGGTGAGGCCTGGGATGAGGCCTGGATAGGTTTTAGGGTGGGTCCTGGTATGTGAATTAGATTAGAGTTTTGGGATGAGTCCTGGTATGTGAATGTGATGAGTCCTGGGATGGGTCCTGAGATAAGTCCTGTTATGTAAACGGGATGAGTCCTGGGATGGGTTCTGGGATGGGTCCTGGGATGAGTCCTGAGATGAGTCCTGAGATGAATCCTGGTATGTGAATAAATTGAGTCCTGGTATGTGAATGAGATGGGTCCTAGGATGGGTCCTGGCACAGGTCCTTATATCCAGAGTGACTTACATTTATCTTAATTTTTTTTATAGAACTGAGCCAATAAAGGTTAAGGGCCTTGCTCAAAGGCCCACAGATGCAGCTTGGCATTTCTGGAATTCTGAACCCATAACCTTTTCAGTGGTGGTCCAACATCATAATCCTTTGAATTAGTCTGTCATTTGCTGCTGTTATAGAAAACTAGCAATGCCGCTTTACAGAAGAAAGAAGCATTCTCTCTCTCTCTCTCTCTCTCTCTCTCTCTCTCTCTCTCTCTCTCACTCTCTCTCTCTCACCTTTGGTTAAGAACGTTTTCCTCCATTCACTTCCCAGACTCAATTACAGTTCCCTGATTTAGTCAGCCCGAGCGGCTCAACTCCTGCAAGAGCGGACTCAGGGAAAGGAGACGAAAGGTTTATCGAGATCAAAATCGCCAAACTTTCTTTTAATTAAGAACACACCGACGGGTTCTTCTGCAAAAGGAAAGCGAAAAGATAGAAAACAACCATCCGTGGTTCTTCTTTTTTTTTCCTATTAAGGAGAAATGTCAAGCGCGGTGTCTCACGCGACAGGCTAAGCTTGTCCCTTTTCGCCGCCCCCCCCCCCCCCAGGCTAATTTTTCATGGTTATTTGAACTGGAAAATGAAAGAGAGGTTTGCGATTATTTCCTATAAATGACAACACAATCGCATTACGCTTCGCTACAAACAGGGAAGAGGATATTGCCTTTTCATATTTCATGTGGAAGTAATGGATGGGTTATGCAAAGAGGGCCCGAAAGAAAGACAAATGGAGAAAGATAGCGGCGAATATTTGATTTGTATTAGAAAGGTCCCTAAGAGTGGGACGAACCGAGGCGAGTTTCGCTCTTTCTTTTTTTTTTCTTTTTTTTTTTCAATAACCGGCGGCGCTCGTGAAGACGCTTCAGAGTGTGTGCACAATGTAATCATCGGATTTCCATAGTGGATTGCTATTAGCGCCAGCCGGGGTGGAACTGTAATGATGGGTTGCGTGTGTGTAGGGGGAAGCTGTTCGCTGCACACACTGGTCTTTTCTCTCTCTCTTTCTTTTTTTTTTTTTTTCACCCCAGTGAGGTGCAGCGTGAGCGACAATCAGTGCCTTTGAACTTTCCCTGTCACAGATTCCAGATCTGTAAAGTTTCACCACAGCCAATATAAGCATGTATACTGAGTACACAAACACATCAATACCAACCCTCTCTCTCTCTCCATCTCTCTCTCTCTTTCCATCTTTTCCTCTCTTCCCTCTCTCCCTTGCGCTCTTTCTCTCTTAGATTCCTTTAAAATGAAATCGATTAACCCCCCAAAAATATTCAGATATTCTGTTTCATCAGCTAATATCACACTCTTATAAACTTTCATTCAACTCCTTGGCCCCCTTTTGACAAGACGCAGCGTTGCGCACGTGTATGCATATGTGCATGCATCCTGGCATTGATTTGCGGAGCCGACACCTCCCAGCGAGCGGTCAACACGCAGCCGGAGCGACTACAAAGATATGCAAATCTCCGCACTCGATAAATCAACAGGTGGTGGATCTTTTTCAGGCGGCTCCCTCGTTCGGGCTTGCGGTGTCCAAAGAGAAGCGTAAACAGACAAGGAGAACGTTAGCGGACAGCCTCAGACCTCGTACGTGTGTGCGTACCTGACCGCTTGGGGTACACTGTTTATCTGTTTTCTTTGATTGGGGCTCCCGTAAGGAGACATGCCAAGTGGTTGGCAGTTTTTTTTGGAGTTTTAAGGATAAGGTCTATATGTGCTGTGTACCAGAGGGTCGTCACCTGGTGGACTTTAAACGTTTAAGTCGAGTACTTGGAGTAAATGGTGAGGATGGACGTAAGTAACGAACACAGTGTAAAAAAATGGCAAAATTGGTTTTCTGAGCACGAACCACCATGGCACACATTTATGTACAGTATGTTATTTAGTAGACCCCAGACTAGTTACAAGAATAGTTCTGCAAACTGGTGTGTATAAGATAACAATGGAAACAATGTTTAAAGACCATTAGATTTAGTAATATATGATTATTTACAGCCACAAGTTTAAAAGTACCAATGTGAAACAAACCATAACCAATTTTAATTGTCTTACTTATTTCTACATTCAATAAAAAGCTTGGATCAGTCCTGGGATGGGTCCTGGGATGTGCCTTGGGATGTCCCTTGCGATGGGTCCTGGGATGGGTCTTGGGCTGCATCCTGAGATGTTTCCAGGATGTGTCTTGGATGTCTCTGGGATGGGTCCTGGGATGGGTCCTGGGATGCGTCCTGAGATGTCTCCGGGATGTGTCTTGGATGTCTCTGGGATGGGTCCTGTGATGTCTCCGGAATGTGTCCTGGGAATGCGTCCTGGATGTGTCTGGGTTATTTTCCTAGACTGTGGCATAAGATAATGTGCCAGCTGCTTGGCAGGTTGTTTTATTGTAGGGATGACATGCCCAGAGTGGTAATTAACCCTATCCATGGCACCTGGGGAGCAGTTAGGAGTTAGATGCCTTACTCAAGGGTACATTAGTCATGTCCAGTCAGTTGTGAAAACCTAAAAAGACAGCTTCCTTAACCACAAGCCCACAGTCCTGGGTCTGATTAGAAAGCAGCTAAAAAAGTTGAAAAGCACCAATAGGAAACAATTATTTATGTCTATTTATTACGAATCAACACTAAAACATTCGAATAATTCTATAATAATTTAATAATAATTCTGTAATAATAATGTTCTAACTTGATATTTTGTCGTCGTCGTCGGCATTGTTGTGCAGCTCACGCTCCGTCTGCTAATTACTGCCAGTTCCGTGTCCAACCCCGAACACGCCGAGTGATGAGCTATGAACTAAATAGCTGTGACAATTTCAGGTTATGCCATTTTTATATCCATTTTTTTTCCCACCCAATGAAAAATCAATACCATTCTCTCCGGTCTGTACAGAGCACAATCCTGCTTCCGCCACTGTTGTGTGTGCGCACATGTGTAGGTGTGTGTGTGTGTGTGTGGCTTTTGGTGTGCAAGCACTGGGGGTGGGGGGGGGGGGGGTTGCGATTCAGGGGGGAGCTCAGCGAGCTGTCACAACTGTACCATCACATTTTCCAAGCCAGTGGTGAAAATTTCTGATTTGATGTGACCGTCCTTGACAACACCGGTGTCCTCTGTGTGCTTCCTTCCCTTCCGTCTTCCTGTTAAGTGCTCCGAATGGGAGACAAGCCCGGGATTAGAGTAGAGGAGCGTTTCCCCGGATATATTGTGCACATTTCCAGCTTGGGGGAATGAAAGCGAGAGGAGAGTTCCTTCATCCGTTCATGTCCATCTGGTCTGGCTTTTGTGCAAAAAGATGTCCTCGAGGCCAGTCCAGAGACAGGCAGTAAAAAGCACAGTCACACACACACACACACACACACTGTACACACGCATGCATGAACCTACATACATGATCATGCGCGTGATGTTGTCAGAAAGCCTGGGAGGAAGAACGGTCATGACATTAACCTAATTTACCACCGGCCTCTCCATTTAAATCTATAGAGTGAAGTGTTTTTATTCATTTGTGTCCATTTATTCGTCTTCTGGTCAGGGTGGAACTGGATCCAGGGTCTATCCTGCGAACAACAAGAGGCGGGAATACACCAATACCCTCGCCCAGACACATTCACAAACACATGCGCACACCTAAGGGGCAATTTAGCATCAACAATCTGGCATTTTAGGTGGCTGGAGGACATCAGAGACTGAAGAACTCTTAACCGTTCATGGAGAAAAGGCGGACAGTTAACGGAGACCTGTAAGACGGCGACGCTACCTGCCGTACCACCAGTATACTAATAAAAGAAAATATCTTTGTGTAATTAGTACGTCTGATATTTTGGGTCGTCTAGATTATTTTCTCCCGGTGGCGAGACGTACGTGACGGTGACGTGACGAGTGACGGCTGTTTGGGGAAAAAAGCCGCCACTGCTCAACCCGGCGTGTGTAAATGAGGTTTGCGGATCCCTGAAACAAATCCCGTCTGCGTGTGATCCCGGCTAAGCACCAAAAGTGACTTTGAAAGGGCTTGAGGGATCAAATTAAGTATTGCACAGGAGGAAAGGGAGGGGGGGGGGGGCAAGGGGGGGGTTACGGGGGTGAATG
>JAOVVF010000004.1:2097989-2110789 GCA_028565595.1 Duopalatinus emarginatus
GAGTGTGTGTGTGTGTGTGTGTGTGTGTGTGTGAGAGAGAGAGTGTGTGTGTGTGTGTGTGTGTGTGTATTTACAAGTACAGTGTAAATATTTAGTGTTTAAAGCATATGTTAAGTCTTGTTGTGTGTTATTCTCGTGTGTGTTATTATGTACTGGCTGTTGTGTAGGACGCTGATGATGTCAGAGGTTCTCCGTCTGGGGTTCTCTGTATTCTGGGTTCCCCGGTTTATGCTCTGTGCTGGCATGGAGCTGCGGTTTGCTTTTCCAGCCATGCTGTCTGACCGCCGGGCGTCCGTCCGGATCGTTCATGGACCGTCATACTTTGTGTGTTCTGTTTTTGTGTATATGATTGCATGTGTGCGCTCGCGTGTGTGTGTTTTGGAAAGCTGAAGGGGGGGGGGGGTTCACATGTGGACGGTTCACAGTGGTGCTGATATGAAGACTGGGCGACGCATGAAATCCCCCAGCATGGGCGCCTGCGCCTCTATTGTCCCTCGGACCCCTTCTGTCATTTTCATTTTCCGCCGGCCGGTCCGGAGTCAGTCCGGCTTTGATATAGGGGTGCAATGAGGGAAAGGGTGGGAGACGAGCTGGGGTGGGTGGGAGGGGGTTAGGGGATCGGAGAGGGCGTGTGGAGGGGGTTGTGAGGGGATCAAAATAAAAAGAAGAAGAAGAAACCAGACAGGCAGAGAGATAGAGTCCATGAGGTGTGAAATACGATTGCTTTTTTTATCCGACAGCACGGTTTGAAAGAACAAGGAAGCTGTCCAGAGCGTAGAGGAAAAACAGAAAAACGGGTTAGGAAGGTTGGGGGTTGTGGTCGGTTGGGATGGGGGGTATTGGGGTGAAGTGTAAAGATGGTAGCCAAGATATATAAACAATACCATAATACCATAAAACACAGAATATGTCACACATGTATCGGCTTCCCCATGTTGTCCCAGGTGGACGTCCGTATCATCAGAAAATGCTGTCGCAAATCCCAGAATGCAATGCGGAATTCTGTAGTTAGCTAGTTAGCAAGCGACAAAATTCGGAATGCCGGTGGTGTTAGCGTAAAGCTTCGGAGGCTGATGAGATAGAGTTAAGTGCTAAAGCGCTGCTGCATCAGCTCTTTAAATAGTGCCAAAGTGATGGAGAAATCAGCAGGGAGTCGAACTGCATTATGGGTAATATAGACTAACATGTGGACAGGCTTTGGTATTAAAGCGCTGCTGCATCACTGCACTTTTCTCTATAGCTGATGAAGCGTATTGATGAAGCGACTGTAGACTAACATGGAGGTGAAAGTATGATTTTCCTTTAATAAGAACGCCGAGGTCAGGACGAGCTCGTGTCCTGGTATAAGGCTGCACGTCTTCCCTCAATCCTTCAATCAAGGTGCATTTCTGCTTGACCTTTTTCCTGAAGGATCGCACGCTCCGACAGGGACGCCGGGCGCTCGTGCGAACGTGCGCGCCGGCCATCCAGTCGTGTTGGCGAGCGCCGGAGAGCAGCGGGCAGCATGTATTATTTATTTGGTGGTTTGCGCCTGTCAGTACGATTAGTATGTGTGTAATCACTGCTTCTTCTTCGGGAAAGCAGAGGACGGGCTGCTCGGCGTTTCTCATCTGAAGGTAATCTCGCCGTCTTCTGACCGAGTCTCATCTCCGACGCTCACTTCCTGCCCGGCATCTGCTTTTGTCATCTGTGCATATTTCTCTTGCCATTTTTTTCCCCCTCCCTGAAACAGCCTTGTACTGTATCTGTCTGCCCCTTCCTCCATCCATTATGCGTGTGTGTGTGTGTGTGTGGGGGGGGGGGGTTGGTTCGCGTATTCCCAGCATGTATAGGGTGACACCTATAGGTGTATCACAGCCCCTACACTGCTTGTGTGTGTGTGTGTGCGTGTGCACATATGTGTGTGTTCTTCAGTACAGAAAATGAAACTCTGACTTTTTTATCCGTCTTTTCCGTTTTTCGTTCTCCTCTACATACATTTTCTGTAATTATTTTTTCTCCGCCAGTGTGTTGGATTTATTCCAGATTGGACTCGAGCAAAGGTTTAATATTATTGAATTATCAGGGTTAATTAATATGATTAATTAGAAAACACTCACAGTAGCCTAACCCCACTGTTTTTCTGGAGTTTCTTCAAGTTACATATTGACCTCCCTACGATCCCCCCCTCCACCTCCCTCCGCCCCCAGCCTCCTCCCGTGACCTTTCATTAATTATATCTGGCCCCAGTTTAATCATTGTGTAGTACCGCGGCGTAGCGGATGAGATGAAGGATAGACGCAGGCGTCCGCCACTTAAAGACGTAGGGCCGGGCCTGGAATTAAACGTCTACGTTTCTGCATATATTACACTGGTTTAGTGCAAGAGGTACGGCGAGAGAGAGAGAGAGAGAGAGAGAGAGAGACATATATCTTGATTAAAAAACTAAATGAAGAAGGCGAGCTTGAGGGCGAGGGCGAAGGCGAAGGAGAGACGGAGGAAGAGGAAGACAAAGCATGACAGATAGAGCAGAGCTCGCTGACCGAGGCCAGCCTGGGAAACGTTAAAGTGACAGCTGTGTGAGTTTTAATGGACTTGAGGTTTAATGTGCAGAGACACCGAGAGAGAGAAAGAGGGATAGAAAGAGCGCATGTACCTGTGCAAAGTAGGAATTAGACACATGGTTAGCTCTTCTAGAGGTGAAAATGTACTCGAGGATTATTGTGTAATCTGCACGCCTCTCTCTCTCTCTCTCTTTTCTCTCTCTCTCTTTTCTCTCTCTCTCTCTCTCTCTCTCTCTCTTTTTCTCGTGCTCTCTCTCTGTAGCGTGAGGTGGATTTTGTCGGATGGGGTTTGTCTCCAACCCTGAGTGGTGGCTATCATCCCTGTTTCCATGGCTTAGACCCGCCTCACCAGCTCAAGGATGTGCTGTGCCGAGCGGAAAGCGCTGGTTGCCTTGGAAACATAATAGAACATACACAATTATGAAAGAATATAAAAAAGCAATATATAGAGTCTAATCTACGGAGGGCGCTTTGTTTTTTTTTCACAATCCGATTCTTCTACTTAAATACTTCTGTTTAAGAGCAGGACGGGTCCGATCCCAGCAGCAATAAGCCCCTAACAACGTAATCCATATCGGCATCATTTGCCCAGCTTCCTCCTCTTTCTCTCTCTCTCTTTATCACACACACACACATACACACACACAGACCAGACCAGAGAGAAACAAAGTATCGAGCCCAGACGTTACCTGCGCCGCTGCTCGCTTATCGAACCGCTTTGTTTCAGAGCAACAGAAATCGAACAGGAACCGCGACCGGCGCAATTTGCGTTTATGAAACACAGCAGATCTGTTAAGCGACGCCGTCCGGCAATGTAAAAATCACTGTTGCGTTTACAACAAGTCCATTCACACCTTGTCTCGTTAAGGTTGGGGGGAGGGAGGGAAGGAAGGAAGGGATGCGGTGCTGTTTTTCAGCAGTGAGCTGTAGGAGATGCTCTTTACTGCAGTCACATTCCTTTTAATTGGCGTTTCATCACATTTTAATAAACAGCTGTTTAAAAAAAATAGCTGATTCCCTGATTGGGATGTTGTTTAACCTTAGTAACAGTGTAAATTTAACTTTATTTGAGTGTTTGTGCAGTATTAGGTGGACCTTTAAACATTTAAAGACTAAATCAGTGGAGTGGAGGTAGCAATAAATTAGTTTTTTGTTTTTTTGCATTGAATGTGGCTGACTGGGATTTGCATTTTAATAAAATTTTTAACAAAAATTTGCTTTTAAATAATAATAGGATTTTTAAATAATTGGAACATAATGTAAATTATAATAATAATAATAATAATAACAACAACAATAACAATATTAATAACAACAACTACAACAATAATAATTAATAATAATAATAAAAATAATAATAATAATAATAATAAAAATAATAATAATAATAATAAAAATAATAATAGTAATAATAATAACAACAACAATAACAATAATAATAATACTATGATTATAATTAGTAAATAATGTTATATTTTATAAATATTTTCTTATATAATAATTTGGGGTTTTTTTTGTTTTTTTTAATGCTGTAAATCAACATGTTTTGCTTCTTCCCTTGATTCAGTAAATCAGACGCCGAAACTTCCAGTTGAACTTTAGAATATTCCGAAATATTCCATAGACGTTCGGTGTGTTCAAGATTTTCACAACCTGTTATACACTCTTTAAAGCTCAAGTTACAGTTACAGTGAGCTGGAAGATGCACAGCACTGTTCATGTACAGCAGGTTGTCTTGAAGGAAGCTTTAAATGTAGCATTAAAAGCATATATGTAGAAGTACAGGACATGAGCTGGAATGGGGGAACAGAGGAAATAGAGGGGAAAAAATCAATAATTAAGGATTAGCTTAGCGTCCTGAAAATGTGTCGCTAACCCCCCTCTTCCCTGATAAGCAGAACACTCGGTTATAGAACCCTTTAAGGGTTCAGCCAGAGGTACGAAGCCTTAAGAGCGTACACAGAGGCGTAGTAATATAAAGTTTAATGGATTATCTGGTGGCTGTCGGAGCTGAGGCATGCGATTCAGGTTTCACGTTCGAGCCCGAAGGCCCAGGCGAGTCTTCAGACAGCTGGAACATTATTGGATGGTAAAAAGTGTTTTAAGTTCAGGGGGTTGGAGCGCAGCGATGGAGCGCTCGTACCAGCTGCACTCAACCGCAGCGGGATGAATGTTTGAACAGAAGCGATCGTCGGAGTGTCGATATATCAATCGCATGCCATGGAGTGGAAACAGGAAGCATGTGTACCGTATATATGTGTGTGTGTTTGTGGTGGTGGTGGTGATGGGTGTGTGTTCTCAAACCGAACATTTTAAGTACATTTACTGAGAATTAGCTGACTTGTGTAATAACTGATCCGGTGTATTGACTGGACCTTAGTGCTGTTCAATCAATGGAGGGAGTGTTAGTGGGCAAACATGGACCCGGGGTGGGAGAGGCAGGGGGAGAAAAGGGAGGGCACGGGGGAGAAATGAAGAAATAAATAAATAAATAAATAAATAAATAAATAAATAAAAGAAGGAAGGAATGGGAAAAGATTGATGCCCACTTTATTACCTGTTTTTCAGTGTCTTCCTCTCGCTTCACTTTACTTACACATAGCATTATCGGAGATCCATTGTTAGGAGTTTGCTGCTTTTAAGCCCGGCTGATATATCGAACCGGGGGCTTTTAAAGCTGGTTACAGGGGATTTCTGCGTTTGACTTGGCAAAATAAAATGAATTGTGGCCCCCGTTTTAAAAAATTCATGATTCATTTATATATTTTATAGATATGTAGTGCATTACCATGAGGTTAAGGAATGAACTAAGGCGGATTATTGGTGAGAAGCCCAGGAGACAGCGGCTCGGGACGGCAATTACGATTATGGGGAAAGGGAACCAGAGGGGAAAAAGGGAAATCTCTCTCTCTCTCTCTCTCTCTCTCTCTCTCTCTCTCTCTCTCTCTCTCTCTCTCTCGCTCCCTTTTGCTCACTCGCTCGTCTGTTGAAGTTGAAACAGGCTCTTCGCACAGTTATTTTTCCTGTCTGCATACTTTACCCGTACGGAAAATGTGTCTATGTCTCTACCACATGTGTGCTTGTGTGTGTGTGTGTGTGTGTGTGTGTGTGTGTGTGTGTGTGTGTGTGTGTGTTTTTGCCTGAGTTTTATGTACATATTAAAACAGAGGAAGCTATAAAGATATTTGTGTCATGGACCTGCATAAATGAAGAATTATATACTTATAGAGGGAGCCGTAAAAATGATGGCAGCAACAATGACTATAATTACAAAAGAATTTATATATATATATATATATATATATATATATGAAAAAATATATATAAAATAAAAAAAAAGTTAATTACCAAGCACAGGAGTGTTAGTGACGCTGAGGGATGATAAAGGAAAGGAAAGGCCACCACCCACTGTTTTTGTGAACACATCTCAGCCAATGCTATCGCTGTGCGCTCCTATAGAGCGAGGGGAGAGAAAAAAAAAAAAAAGACGCCGCCGTCCCTTTAAGTGCCTCAACCAATTCTGATGGGGTGGTGATTTACATATCCCGTCCTCTCCTCCCCCTTCAGGCGAGCTGAGTGAGGATGTGGAGGCTGCCAGCGAGACCACCACAGACCAGGAGGACCAAACCAAAGACAGAGAGTGTGGGGGGGAGAAGGAGCTCACCAAAGGGACAGGTAAGGCCTATCTTAAATAGGGTGGAGGGGGGATGGGGGGGTTTAGGGGGAATGTTGTGTGTGTGGTGGGGGCGTGTGGTGGTGGTGGGGGGGGGGTAGTTGGGTGTCATATAACATAGGGATGAGGGTGGGTAGGATACATGTGTTTATTTCTCCAGAGTACTCAGAGGAAACCATTTTTATCCTCGGCCTACATTCATTAACTAATTACACCTTTTACCACTTTTTTTTTTTTGGAGAACAGGACTGGAAACGACTTTCCTCGATTCAGACTTAATTTAATAGCTTTTCAGTTTTGACTCTGGAGGATTTTTCCGGTTCGTTGGAATTCCCTGATAAATTAGCCCAATCTGATGAAGTGACAAAAACACGTTCGGGATCTGTAGGGCCTCAGGAGGCGGAGCTTACAGCTTTTACGCCATGTGACTCCGCTTCACATATTTTGAAGAGGAGGGAGCTAGTGGTGGTGGTGGTGGTGGTGGTGGTGGTGGCAGGTGCAGGTGTCAGGTTACATGAAGAGGTGTGTTAGGGGTAAAAGGGGGGCAGGTCAGACTATAAATCAGTTTATTTTTTTGCTGTATGTGGGGCAGCCGAGTCGGAGGGAGGCCGAGGATTTGAGAAGGGTTGTGCGGAGGTGGGAACGTAGCATTTCGCACTCAGTGAGCTGCTGTGATACAGATGTGTCTTGACTGCAGGGACAGAGACAAACCCAGGACATGTGGCACTGTTGGAGGTCACGTGTAAGGGGTCCATAGCTTTAGTAGCCTACGTCTTAGTCCTATAGTAAAAATGAGTTTAATTTACTCAGACTATCTTTGCTTATAGTTTAGTTGTTTTAAAAAAAAATATTTTTCCATTTTTTCATATTTAATAGAAAGTATATATGTATATGACATAAATAAAATAAAGGAAATAAAAAAAAATAATAAATGTAAAATAATTATTTTATATTATTTTAGTACTGCTGTTGAGTTTTATATTATAATATTTAATATATCTAATTATATTAAATGTTAAATACTAAAATTTTTTTAATTAAAAATGAAACAAAATAATAAAATAATAATTTTATATTATTTTAATACTACAGTAGGGTTTTTATATGTACAGTTATGTACAGTTTTTAATAATCAGCCACGATTATTACAAATGACCTTTTATTTAGCTAAATCCACAATGTTAGCCTGTTACAGTGCGACGCTAGCTAGCGCCAATACGCTACACTTAAGAAGACATACGTTATGAAGATGGAGAGAAACAGAGGCCATCAGGCCAGGCCGTGACCAGGCGTCAAGCCGTCTCTAAAGTCTACACCGACAACGTTCAAAATGTGAAAGGAAACAATCCCGACCGTTTGCATATGATTTATATTTTATGCAGAAAGTCTGACTAAAGTCAGAATAAAGTTCTCCGCCATGTGTGAAGCCATGAAAAAAAAAGCGTCTTTGATATTCCAACTTTGTAAATGAAATATTAAAGGAGCCTGAGCTTGTTTGTGCGAGTGTTTGAGCGACTGGCGCTTTTGCTTTGATGGGCAGAAGTAACGATATGCAAAAATAATGTGCGATATATAAAATAAAGTGCCATAAAAGGCATTAAAACGAGCGTCGCGATTAATAATTCAGTCGTACCTGTGGTGCTGCGGGAAGATGACTCTTCACATTAGGACCCCTGCGTTTGTTTCTGAAAGGCACGCAATTTGATACAAGAATATTCGATTCCTTTCCGGCCCCCCTCCTGTCACTCGCTAATCACCAAATAAGTGTGTTTCTGTGTTTTCGCCCGAGAACGTCGCGCTTGCGTATGAAAAATTCACAGGCTTCCCAGCAGCTTATTAGAAACACTTAGTTTAAAAATAGCACCAGCGTTACGGAGCCGTGTCTAGGTTGCCGTTTGATGTCTGGAGAAAGGTTGAAGGGGGAGGAAAAGCGAGCTGGAGAATGGAGGTGAGAAACCTGACGGTGTTGTGATCTCACATGCAGGTTACTGCTTAATGGAACTCGCCCCCCCCCCCCTCCCTTTCCTCCGCTTTGTTTTCTATTTATATCCGACAACCATGGCAGTTTACTAAATTCTGTTCGGTTTTTTTTGCGTTCCAGACACCACTAAGCTGTAATTTCCAGGCTCTGTTATTAAGTCCCGTGATTAACATTATTGAAATCGCTGGAACCTGGCTGCCTTCGCAAATGACGCCGGCTGTCAGATAGAGAGCATTAGTGCCGAAAGAACCCTGCGACGTCTTCCTTTTTAAAGCTACCGTCAATCTGACGGCTGTCTTTTTTTTTTTTCCAACTGACAGTCCTGCTCACAATTCATTAAAGGCGTTTAGAAAGACACAAGAGAGCCTGCTCGCATGTGTTAAGCATGTCATGTGCTAAAAGACTGCGTTTGTTTGTCATCAAACACGCTGACGCTTTTAAAACGCGCTGACAGCAGGAGAGAAAAAGAGAGACTTCGTTATTATTCAGCGCTAAAGGTGAGACGCTGCTTTGGCGGTGGGCGTTTTTCCGAAGGTGTGTTTGTTGGGTGTTTGTGTGTTGTATTAGCAATCGTTAATATGGTGGATGTCAGTGGGAGTGAAAGTGAAAGTGAAGTGATTGGCAGAGGAAGTTGACCTCTGCAGTTAGACCCATCCTTGTTGTAAAACACACACACTAGAGGGCAGTGAAAAAATGTTTGCACCGAAGTGCTGGTGCAAGCGGTTTGGGGCCCCTACTCGTGGCACCCAGGGACCATTTGAGGGTCAAGTGCCTTACTCAAGTGCACTTCAGTTGTGTTTTGGGGATTGAACCGAAAACCTTCTGTCACAAGACCGGTTCCCTGACCTCGATCCACGGCTGCTTCTGAATTGTTTACTGTAGGTTTAAGGTTCACTGGGTTCATAATGAAGGGTTGGTAGCTTCCGGGAAGGTTCTAGTTTCTAGAAACGCTTTCTGAAGAAAATAAATCTAATACACTGAAGTCTCATAAAAACCGGTACAGACGAGCCGACGCAAAATACCCAGCAACACCACCGGTGCACGTCACTGTTTGCGGCCACCAGTCCGTATATAAAGCGCTAGACATCGAAGGAAGCTTCATAGCGGTATAGGGTTTGTTTAGCTGCCATTCCATGGGACCCCTGGTACATCTACAAAGGTCTCTGACGGGTGAACACCGTGTGTGCCTCTGTTCTGACGAGTTCTTGTCCTGCAATCTTTCTGATGGTTAGAGGAACAGGAACATCACTTCGCTACACCGTACCGTCGTTGGTTCTTTTCCTGTATCGGAGTGGTTTTTATTTATTATTTTATTTTAAGTTGATACGTGAGCGAATGTTGCTCATAGGCTACTTATAACCCCTGCTAAAGGCAGGCTAAAGAATCAAATCGAACTGACTCAGTGAATCATCCTGAAGAATCGAATCCTTCCCGGAGATTCTTTACAGATGACGAATCGAACCTTCCAGCAGCCGATATAAAATATTAATAAAAGGCCACAGCCTCATCACAAACATCACATCGCCCTCTGCTCATCGTCCGCACGGGCGGAATTAGTAAAAGCAGAGGGCTGTGATATGGATCTTTTCTTATTTTTATTAAACCTTACAATACACCTAAGCCAAGGAAGGATGAAAGAGAGAGAGAGAGAGAGAGAGAGAGAGAGAGAGAGGGAGAGGGAGGTGGGGTGGAAAAAAAGACGAGTGCAATTGTTAATACACTTAAGGTCTAGCAGGAGCTGCCACAATATGATTTGACGTGTTTAACATAAATATACAGGGATGTGCTTTTTCTATAAGGGGGGTAAAAAAGAGAGGGAGGCAAAGAGAGAGAGAGAGAGAGAGAGAGAGAGAGGGAGGAGGAGGAGGAGGAATGGAGGTCCCGAGCAATTGAGGTTTATGAATAATTCCTTGCAACTCCCCCCTCCCTCCCTCCCTCCCTCCCTGATATCGTTTCATCGCATCGTCCCTGACTTTTAAATTACTGGAGCCGGAGCGAGGGAGGAAAAATAATTTTGCCGAGCAGGTCATCCGGATTGTGACACCGAACACAGCAGCCAGCCAAATTGGTTCCATCTCTTTTCTCTTATATATTTACTCAGATGTATGAATCCGGGAGAATGGATACACAAGGGAGAGTGTGTGTGTGTGTGTGTAGTGTGTGTGTGTGTAAAAGGGGGTATACAGAGCAGGAGAAGGGCGAATACCCAGACGCTGGCTGCGTCCCTGATTACACTGGTGTACAGCAGCTCCCCCTGGACACCTGAGCTGGTTACTGCAGCCACCGCTTCCCTTTTATCAAATGCATTTCATAGCTCTGATGTCCATCACTAGGTTTTTATAGGAGCTATTGCGTGGACGTGGGACATCACGTAGCGGTGAGTTATAATCGTGATAAACGTAGCTGCTGTCAGAGTAGTCACTTGGCTGTATCAATATGGCTTTTTAAAACGATAATATATAAAAGGATGCTGTGGGCATAGAAGAGCGATTTGTATTTGGAAGTAAACTAGCAAATAATACGATCACCATAGGCATGTTGAGTACAAACCTATATTTCTGTGCGTATGCCCTATTAAATTTAGCATTCAGGTTTAGGGTGGTGTTGGGGATGTGTGTTGTGGAAACCTGTAATTCTGTTTAATTATTAGAAATAAGTCATAGGAAGTCATAATAAATTATATAAACATTATATAAAAAATATATTAAAATAGATTTTTGTTTATAATTAATGAACGTTGCTGACAGAAAAAGTACAAAAATTATTTGAAAGAAGCACAAATTTAGGCCAAGTTAAAAAAAAAAATTAAAAAAAAGCACACTTTAGGTTTGGTAATGAATAAACTGGCCTAAAGTGTGTGTGTGTGTGTGTGTGCTCAGACACAAGAAGATTAATAACATCCTTGATAATTAATATCTCCTTTTTAATTCCCCGGTTTTAAATTTGGCTTTGTAACAGCCGTTGCCCGTAGGCCTACACGGCCGCTTCTTTTACCCAGCGCTTTGGAGGTGGTCCTTTCATTTAGCGGCTTTTACGCTAAGGATAGAACGCCGGTGCGACGAGGCCCGAGCGTGAGCTTGCTTTTTCCGACGAGGCCTCAGTTTATAATTTTCTTTATTTGAAATTAATTGATGTGGAGTAATTACCTGAGAAATATGAGGTGAAATGGAATATAGCCCCGTGTCGCTCAGGGCACCAGAGCAGCCTGTAGATTAAAATGACGAGACGTGGAAAAGGGAGGGGATGCAGGGTAAGGGTGGGGTGGGTTGGTGTGGGGGGGTGATTGGGGTATTGGTGTCGACAGAGCTGAGGTGGGTTGAGATTTTTTTTTCTATCTGTGGATATTAAAAAAGTGAATGACTGGCAACAGTGGGGAGTTCAACCCACTTTTCGCTATTAAGGCTTAAATTATCAAGGGAGCGAGAACTGGACTGTGTCCTAAAGAGTTTAGGGATAAAGGTGAGGTCCGGACCATGATTACTAGGTGGTGTGCCGAAAATAGAGCTCTATATCAAGCTAGGGCTGAGATAAGTCAAACAGGAGGGGATACTTCCTGCTTTTCTTAGCCTACATTCCAAGGAAACGTCATGTGGCGTCTACACTCGTCTCTTCTTCTCCTGTACAGTTTAAACCAATACAGATCATCTCAGTAGGACACGGTTAATGTAACTGGTCGATACGCTGTGGTAGGAAAACAATCAAGGGACGGGTGGTGTGATGAAGCCGAGTAAAGTCCTACAGAGGGTCTGTTATATTCATACTGCAACAATTCAATTTATATCTATATGTCTATATGTCTATATATATATCTATATTATATAAGTTAACAAGCTGTAAGCAATCGTTTCTCCATTCTTTTCTCTTTCTTTATTAATATTATTATTTTTCTTGATCTTTATTATTATTATTATTATTAGTAGTAGTAGTAGGAGGAGGAGGAGGAGGAGGAGGAGGAGGAGGAATAATAAGGATATTAGTATTAGTAGTAGTAGTAGCAGCAATAGAAGTAATAGTAGTAGTAGCAGAAGTAGTGGTAAGAGTATTATTATTAGTAGTAAAAGTAGTAATAAATATGTTATGAGCAGTAGTAGTAATGAGTATTAGTAGTAGTATTAGTAGTATTAGTAGTAGTAGTAGTAGTCAGCATATTATTATTAGCAGTAGAAGTAGTAATAAACATAGTAGTAGTAGTAGTAGTACTTATGGGTATTAGTAGTAGTAGTAGTAATAAGCGTATTATTATGAGTAGTAGTAGTAATAAGCGTATTATTATTAGTAATAGTAGTAGTAATAAGCGTATTATTATGAGTAGTAGTAGTAATAAGCGTATTATTATTATTAGTAGTAGTAGTAATAAGCGTATTATTATGAGTAGTAGTAGTAGTAATAAGCGTATTATTATTATTAGTAGTAGTAGTAGTAATAAGCGTATTATCATCAGTAGTAGTAGTAGTAATAAGCGTATTATTATTAGTAGTAGTAGTAGTAATAAGCGTATTATTAGTAGTAGTAGTAGTAGTAATAAGCGTATAATTATTATTAGTAGTAGTAGTAATAAGCGTATTATTATTATTAGTAGTAATAGTAGTAATAAGCGTATTAT
>JAOVVF010000004.1:2117712-2134920 GCA_028565595.1 Duopalatinus emarginatus
TATCTATCTATCTATCTGTCTGTCTGTCTGTCTGTCTGTCTGTCTGTCTGTCTATCTATCTATCTGTCTGTCTGTCTATAAACTGGCTCCCAAAATTAC
Source organism: Duopalatinus emarginatus (assembly GCA_028565595.1). Lineage (NCBI taxonomy): Eukaryota > Metazoa > Chordata > Actinopteri > Siluriformes > Pimelodidae > Duopalatinus > Duopalatinus emarginatus. The sequence goes on from JAOVVF010000004.1 coordinate 2,117,812, forward strand.
AAATTATAATATAATTAAAAAATATATAAAAGCTTGTATTATGGATGTGTGGTTGAATTTTTAGTTTTGCCCTCAGCTGTATGAATAGTCTCATCAGAAAACATACAGCATACTTGGAATTCATAACTGTATAATTTTTTGTATTACATGCACATGGTGAATGATGTACGCAGTGATACTGACATAAAGCTTATGTACTAAATGAATAGATAGATAGACAGACAGACAGACAGACAGATAGATAGATGGACAGATTGTTGGACAGACAGACAGACAGACAGGCACAGAGACAGATAGGTAATCCACTTCTTTTTTAAGCACCTCACCTCCATCACCTACTCCATCCCATCGACTCTACACTGCAGCGTTATTGCAGAGTTGATGGAGGATGCAACAGCTCTATTTTTCCATATTTGCAGTGGGGAAATAATTATGTTTATATTTGTCTGTGGAGCGGAATCGCTCGCTCGCCAATCGCTCAAAGCGAGGCTCCCTCCGATTGCCGCTATTCGGTGTCTACTCGCCAGCCAGGAAACAAATGATGAACACATTATTAGGACCAGGTAGCAATATATTTTCTTTTATAGAGATGATAATGCATTGGTCTCCCTACACGAGTGGCACATTGTAAAAACACATCGGAGCAATACAATGCACATTAAAAGCAGCACCTTTTTTTTTTACAGGAAGGAGAGAAGGAGAGTAAAGCTACTCCCATCCCCTCATGTCAGACAGGCACTCTTAATGAATTCGGAAATAGGTGACTCATTTCTTGCGGACAGTGCATAAAAATGCGAGCAGGCTCTCTCTTTATTTGTCTGGTCTTTTCTCTCTCTCTCTCTCTCTCTGTCTCTAAATCCCTCCCTCCCTCTCTGTCTGTGTATCATTTTCTGTCTGTCTTAGATAGGGATAATGAAAATAATTGTGCTTCATTAATTCTCAGTCTGGCTCAGATGATAGCCATTTGGAACTGTGTTTTTGCGAATTAGACAGTCCAAATTAAAAAATGACCTTGGGATACTGGCTGTGCTGGGCTCTCGTGGCTTAATGAAGCACTTGTCTAGAAACAGTCCACTTTGTAATGTAAATCAGTGCCGTGTTTTGCTTTGCAGCTCTCCGTACTGGCCACATTCATTTACACCTTAAAAAATTAGAAATCTTTTTTTTTTTTTCTAGTACAAATTTGCGTGAACTAATCAGATTTTAACAGACAGAGCTGTCTTAGCAGCTCCATTTAACCTCAAGACCAGTGAAGTAACTGCTGGAGGAGGACTGTGTCCTTCATGCAGTCAGGTGCGCCATTAAGAGCATGGTGATAATTTAGGCAGATCATGAAACATGTACACTGAAGTGCCAGAAAAACTGCTCTACCAGTCTAATACTATATAGGTCTCTTTGTGTTTGCGGAATTATTCTGTAGGCAATGAACACCAGACCTGCAAAACCATGCATATGTATTTTATAATCAGGTATGCAGTCACAGATATGAGAGTGAGTAAGATGCAGGTGGTGCTATAAAAAGAGAAACGAAGATCAGGACACAAGGGCATAAACATAGAATGAAAGCGGGAATTAGACATGGAAGAGAGGCGAGCAGGAGGGGGAGATGGGAAGGTATAAGGGAATTGAAATGCTGCCCGGGTAGAGAGGCTGATTGTTCTGTTAATTGAAGGAAGGTGAAGCAGACAGTGCTCCATCTCCCAGCCCTTTTTCCAATCTCAGTCACTGATTGTTGTTAAATAGGAGCTGGTTAATGAGTGATTTTGATGAATTGTTATCTTTTTTCCCCCTTCTGGAAGAGGGAGAGAGGAATAAAAGGGATAGAGAAGGGGGGAGAAAGAGGCATCGAGATGCAACCGAAGAATGGAAGCTATTCAGAAAAGACAGGGAATTTCTTTGTACTTTGTGCTCTGAGCTTTTCTCTGGAATGTGATATACTTTTATGAGGAGAAGGAATTATTTAATTAGGCTCCTAATAAGCTTTTCAGCTGGCCAAGGTAGACTTCTTGGCCCCATCACACTAATTGGCTGCAGCAGAACTTTCGCAGAGTTTGACAAACATCATCTGTGATCAAAGTGCAAATTCTTGGAATGGTGAATAAAGTAAGGACATTAATAACATGATTACTTGTGTGGAAGGAAACCTTTAATTGACAAAACTTTTATATACATGAGTGACTAATAAGTAATTAAGCGAACCCGGGCGTGTTTTTTTTTTTCTGTGACGTATTACGTGTCAAACTATTCAGAAATGATCAAACATCAAAAGTTGTCCTGAATTGCATATCAGTTGAAAAGCCTGTTGAAATGAATTTTAATTAACATGTGGCACATTGTGTTTTATTTTCCAGGTGGCAACATCAGAGGTACTGCCAGCAAGCATGTTCATACCAGTCCCTGGACCGGAGAAAGATTCTCGAAACACACCCCAATCCCTGTCTAACTCATCCTCTGAAGACACAAAAAAACAAACAGGTATGAACGTTTGTTACCATCTTGAACACTATCTGTAAAAAATATTGAAATATAATTTAATAATTTCTATTTACATATACATAACAAGCCCCACTTTTATATCTCTAACGTTTATTATTGTATCCGATTGTAGATGCAACAGATGTTGAGGCTGATAAGGGAATTCCTCTGGTCTCGGACATAATTGAATCTCGCAAGTCACCTCTTGAAGATCAACATCCTGCAAGAGACGACACGACTGGTTTCCTCTGCTGGAAAAAGGGCTGTAATCAAGTATTCAAATCCTCCAACGCTCTCCAGATCCACTTCAATGAGGTCCATAACAAAAGGCCACAACTCCCTGTCTCCGATCGCCACGTTTACAAGTACCGTTGCAACCAGTGCAGTTTGGCTTTTAAGACCATCGAGAAATTGCAGTTGCATTCCCAGTACCATGTCATCAGAGCAGCTACCATGTGTTGTCTCTGTCAGCGGAGTTTCCGGACACTACAGGCCTTGAAAAAACACCTGGAGACCAGTCACCTTGAACTGAGTGAAGCTGATATTCAGCAGCTCTATGGAGGCTTACTAATGAATGGAGACCTTATGGTTATTGGTGACCCTTCACTTGGAGAGGATCAGGGAGGTCTCATTGAAGATGAGAAAGAAGGAGAGGACAGTGATCCCGAGGAGAAACAGAGTCCAACTGGCAGTGACTCTGGGTCGTTACAAGAGGATTCTGGATCTGAGCCCAAGCGTGCGCTGCCATTTAGGAAAGGTCCCAATTTCACCATGGAGAAATTCTTAGACCCTTCACGCCCTTTTAAGTGTACGGTCTGCAAAGAATCTTTCACCCAGAAGAACATTCTGCTGGTGCACTATAACTCTGTGTCACACTTGCATAAGGTCAAACGGGCACTGCAGGAATCCACTACAGGTCAGCCGGAACCAACCAGCAGTCCTGATAATAAGCCCTTCAAATGCAGCACTTGCAATGTTGCATACAGTCAGAGCTCTACACTGGAGATTCATATGCGCTCTGTCCTGCACCAGACCAAAGCCAGGGCAGCCAAACTTGAGGCAGCAGGCGGCGGCTCAAGTTCTGTTAGCAGTGGTGGTTTAAGTGGCGGCACCTCAAATAGCACTTCTACACCAAGCCCTATCCCATCTACTAACTCAACAACCAGCTCGAGCAATAACAGCTGCTCTCCAGCAGGCGTTCAAACTGCACAGAGCATCCTGGGGGGAAACCAACTGAGTCAGTCTCAGAACCTTGAGTCCATGTCTAACTCGACTTCCCATCCTCCTCCTTCTGAGAATCATGATGTGAAAAAAAAGAAATTTGCAGACATGTTGTCCTCAAGAGGTCACCAGCAGCTCCAACAGCAGCAGTTGGCACAGGCTCAAGCGCAAGCCCAGGCCCAGCTTCAGCAAGAGCTCCAACAGCAGGCTGCCCTCCTTCAGTCCCAGCTGTTCAACCCACTGCTCCAGCACTTCCCAATGACAGCAGATGCGCTTTTGCCCCTTCAGCAGCAACAGCTCTTATTTCCTTTCTATATCCCTGGGGCAGAATTCCAACTGAATCCAGAAATGAACTTGAACAGTTCTTCACTTAACCTAGGCAGTTCTGCTGCCTCTTTGTTGGAGGAGCAAAAGAACCAGGCCCAACAGAGCTGCCTGCAACAGCAACTGATGCATCATCACCTTCAACAACAGCACCAAGCCCATTCCCATTCCCAGGCATCCAGCCAAATGGCTTTACTTCAGCAGAGTGCATCTCTTTCCCACCCTGTAGAAAAAAAACCAAAGTCGCTTGTTCCTCATAGTGAGAAGGACAGAGATCTGCCAAAGGATAAAGAAATGAATGATAAAACAGAAGATCAAGTTCCAAAGGATATCCCAGACAATTTAAAGTCCAAAGAAAAAAAGGAAATACCACAGACTATAGTTAGTTTGAATCAGGACAATGGATGCCTTCCACCAAGGATTGCATCAGATGCTCGTGGTAATGCCACCAAAGTGCTACTGGAGAATTTTGGATTTGAATTGGTAATTCAGTACAATGAAAACAAACAGAAAGCTCAGAGAAAAGGATCTGTGGCAGGATCAACTGCACCAGGTGGGATTACTAGAGTTGTGGACCCTGTTGAGGGACTGGAGAAATTGGAATGTGAGGCCTGTGGAAAACTCTTTTCCAACATCTTAATACTAAAAAGTCATCAGGAACATATCCATCAGGCCTTCTTCCCCTTTAGATCACTTGAGAGATTTGCTAAGGAATACAGAGAACAATATGACAAGCTTTACCCATTAAGACCACAAACACCTGAGGCGGCTCCCCCACCACCACCACCTCCTCCTCCCCCACCCCCACCACCTCCTCCGCAGAGGGTACCAACCCCGAATATTCCTGTCTCTGCCCCTGCTCTCACTCCACCAACTTCTTCGACGCCACAGCCCCCAGGTCCACTACCTCAGATTTCAATGCCAATGGATCTTCCTCTCTTCTCTCCACTCATGATGCAACCAATGTCCCTCCAGTCATTACCCTCTCAGATTCCTGCACAGTTACAAGCTGTTGAGCCTGGTCTAGCCACTGATCTTGCACAACTGTACCAGCAGCAGCTCACACCTGCTATGCTTCAGCAGCAGCAGAATAAGAGGCCCCGCACTCGTATTACAGATGACCAGCTAAGGGTTCTAAGGCAGTACTTCGACATAAACAATTCACCAAACGAAGACCAAATTAAAGAAATGGCAGACAAGTCCGGACTTCCACAAAAAGTCATCAAGCACTGGTTTCGGAACACTCTCTTCAAAGAGCGACAACGCAACAAAGACTCGCCCTATAATTTTAACAATCCCCCCATCACTACTCTCGAGGACGTCAAAATTGACTCTAAACCACCTTCACCTGAGCCCCAAAAACCAGAGTCCTATGGCAGTAAGAGGTCCTCGAGAACACGTTTCACAGACTACCAGCTTCGAGTACTGCAGGATTTCTTTGATGCTAATGCATACCCTAAAGATGATGAATTTGAGCAGCTGTCTAATATTTTGAGCCTGCCAACTAGGGTCATTGTTGTTTGGTTCCAGAATGCCAGACAGAAAGCTCGTAAAAATTATGAGAACCAGGGAGATGGAGTAAAAGATGGTGAACGGCGTGAGCTGTCCAATGACCGATATATTCGCACCACTAACTTGAACTATCAGTGCAAGAAGTGCAGTCTAGTCTTCCAGAGAATATTTGATCTTATCAAACATCAAAAGAAGCTTTGCTACAAAGATGAGGATGAGGAAGGGCAATATGACAGTCAGAACGAAGACTCTATTGATCTCTCACATGAATACTTCTCATCTTCTGGGTCATCAGGTCACACACCGATGTCATCATCCTCAAGCCTCTGCCCTCTTCCGCCTTCATCCACATCATTCTCTCATATGACATCATCTGAGAAGGAAGAAGCTACATCCACAAACACATCAAACGCTTTTGAGGAGAAATCCAAAAACTCTGCAGAACCATCACTGGGTTCAAGAGAGCAGCCATCTATGAAACAGGAAAGCAGTCAACCAGCTGAGATTCCACAACAAAAAGCACCACGAGAGGAAAAGGTTCAACTCACCCCAAAGAACACAAAGCTTTCTTCATCTTCCCTCTCTCAACAGCAACAGCATAGTGCTGCTTCAGTTGCTGCCTCCCATACCAGCCAAGCCCCGTCTCAAAGTTCTCTAATGGCTCTTAATACCCATTTAGCCTCACAGCAGCAGCTGGCCCAGCAAATGCTTCCCTACCAGTGTGAGCAGTGTAAACTTGCTTTTCCTTCATTTGAGCACTGGCAAGAACACCAGCAGCTTCACTTCTTGAGTGTTCAAAACCAATTTATTCATCCCCAGTTCTTGGATCGCCCAATGGACATGCCTTTTATGTTATTTGACCCCAGCAATCCTTTGCTGGCGAGCCAACTCCTTGCTGGAGCATTGCCACAAATACCAAGCAGCTCTGCCACCTCTCCATCAACACCTACATCCACTATGAACTCCCTAAAGAGAAAGCTTGAAGAAAAAGCAGGCACTAGTCCAGGAGAAAATGATAGTACCAACAGTGGGGAAGAACCACAAAGAGACAAACGTCTTCGAACCACTATTACACCAGAGCAGCTTGAGATCCTGTACCAGAAATATTTACTAGACTCTAACCCCACTCGAAAGATGCTTGACCATATTGCTCATGAGGTGGGGCTCAAGAAACGGGTGGTGCAAGTATGGTTTCAAAACACTAGGGCCAGGGAAAGAAAAGGACAGTTTCGGGCTGTTGGGCCAGCCCAGGCCCATCGCCGTTGCCCCTTTTGTCGGGCCCTCTTTAAAGCTAAAACTGCTCTGGAGGCCCACATTCGTTCACGCCATTGGCATGAGGCAAAGCGTGCTGGTTACAACATAGCACTTACTGGTTTCCCATCTGAACACGATGGCATGCACTTGAAGATAGATCCTCAGGATATTGCTAACTTCTCTCATATGGGTTCTTCTAATAATGATGGCCAGTGCTCATCTCTGTCACCTGTAAGTAAAACCATGGACTTGTCTCCCAGGGCACTTTTAAGTCCAACATCAATTAAAGTTGAGGGAATGGAGGAGTTTGAAAGCCCAACCATGTCATCAGTAAACATTAGTTTTGATCAGAACAAGCTCGATAATGATGATTGTTCTTCTGTGAACACTGCAATTACTGACACCACTACCGGCGATGAGGCAAATGCAGACAATGACAATGCTGATATGAAGCACAGCCACAACAGTGGAGATTTCTTGTCTAAGACTGGAGGATCAGTCCCTTCGCTTGAGAATGATGACCAGATGTCTTCAGGACTAGTGAGCCCTGCAATGAGTTATTATGCAAAAGACTTTGAAAATGAAAACCTGGTGGATTACAGTGAAACATCAAGTCTGGCTGACCCCTGCTCACCAAGCCCAGGGGCATCTGGAAGTAGAAGTATTGACAGTGGGGATAGGCCAGGCCAAAAGCGCTTCCGAACTCAGATGACAAACCTCCAGCTGAAAGTCCTTAAGTCCTGCTTCAGTGATTATAGGACTCCTACAATGTTGGAGTGTGAGGTACTTGGCAACGATATCGGACTCCCAAAAAGAGTTGTACAGGTCTGGTTCCAAAATGCTCGTGCTAAAGAAAAGAAAGCCAAACTCAGTATGGCTAAGCACTTTGGAATCAACCAGACTTCTTATGAGGGACCTAAGACAGAGTGCAGTTTGTGCGGTGTAAAATACAGTGCACGTCTCTCCGTGCGGGACCACATATTCTCCCAGCAACACATCTCCAAGGTGAAGGAAACCATTGGAAGCCAGCTTGACAAAGAGAAAGAGTACTTTGACCCAGCCACTGTTCGTCAGCTAATGGCCCAGCAAGAGATGGATCGCATCAAGAAAGCCAATGAGGTTCTTGGTCTGGCACAACAACAAGCCATGCAGCAACAAGGGATGTTTGACAGTCCAGCCTTGCAAGCCTTGAATCTGCAGTCAGCCTATCCAAATCTGCAAGGAATTCCCCCGGTTCTCCTGCCAGGGGTTGGAAGCCCTTCCCTTCCAGGTTTTAACTCAACAAACTCAGGTATGTCATTAGAAGCCTTCAGAATGTCAGCTACACCATATCCGTATGATATCTTTATTTGATAATTAGTTTTGCAGTGTATCTGCTTTTTGTAAAAAGATGATTGTTTTTTGGTTATTTTAGTTGTTATGGTTTGGTTATTTTTAGTGTTGATGCATAGATAATCATATTAATTCACTTTCCTTCTGTTTTCTGTTTTAGCTTTAACCCCTCCAAAACCACCAAACATTCTAAACATGTCCGGTGCCAGTGTACCTTCACCTAGTCTCCCCACATCTGGTTTGCCCAACAAGATCCCATCTTCTTCCTCCTTGGCCTCACCCAGCCCAGCCCAGGCCAGCACTTCTGTTTCCCACTCAGCTACTACTACTACACCCACATCAAACTCCCTGACCACCCATCTAGGCTCCCGGGCTGATCCTCTCAAAGAGCGTGAAACCGAGAAAACCAGGGAGAAAGAAAAGCCCAAGGAAAAAGTCGAGAAGCCCTCCACACCATCCTCAACTGCGGGTACCCCTGCTCCCTCCACTTCTGCTGCCAGTGCCAAGAAAGAAAAAACAGAGACAGCTGTTCCAGCCACCTCAATGCCAACTCCTGGCATGGAATATGTGGTTGATCCTGCTCAACTTCAAGCTCTGCAGGCTGCTTTAGCATCAGATCCAACAGCACTGCTTACTAGCCAGTTCCTGCCCTATTTTATGCCAGGTTTCTCTCCATATTATGCCCCTCAGATACCCGGGGCACTTCAAGGTGGATATCTTCAGCCTATGTATGGTATGGAAAGTCTTTTCCCCTATAACCCAGCTTTATCACAAGCCCTGATGGGGTTATCACCAGGATCTCTGCTCCAGCATTACCAGCAATATCAACAGAGCCTGCAGGAAGCACTTCAGCAACAGCAGCGACAGCTTCAGCAAATCCAGCAACCGAAAGCAAGCCAAACCCCAGCTTCTTCTCAGCCTTCGGTGGACCGCAAAGATTCTGCCAAAGATTCAGTAAAAACAGAGGAGAAGAAAGGCACTCTCCCAGTTGATACCTCTTCACACAATAACTTACCCCCTGAGCAGCATGAAGTGGACGGTAAAGGTACAGACCCCCTTCTTGACCAATACATTGTCCCCAAAGTTCAGTATCGGCTGGCGTGCCGCAAGTGTCAAACTGTTTTCAGCAAGGAAGAAGCAGCTATCGGCCACCTGAAGTCAATCTGCTTTTTTGGACAGTCTGTGGCAAACCTGCAAGAGATGTTGCTTCGAGTCCCCAGCAGTGGCAGTGCAGCTGAGGGCTATGACTGCCTGGCTTGTAATGTCACTCTGGATGGGGACAAAGCACTTAGTCAACACCTGGATTCATCCTTGCACAAACACAGAACAATCACGCGATCAGCCGGAAATGCCAAAGAGCACGCTACTAGTTTATTACCTCACTCTTCAGCCTGCTTCCCCGATCCTAACACCGCATCTACCTCGCAGTCTGTCACCCACCCAAACAACACCACGACATCTCCCCCGCCAACGACGTCAAACACCACGCCATCCTCATCTGTGTCCGCATCCTCATGCTCCTCTGCCACCGCTGCCACAATTAACACCACAGCTGCCAGCAAACCCTGGCCCCAGGCCCCTTTCTCTAAAGCTTTAGCTGGAAAGCCCAACGCCACCCCGTCGACATCGTCCTCTTTTCCTCCAGTATCCTCACCTTCAACGGTTACCTCAAGTTCATTGAGCACCTCAGGGGTTAAGACCTCGATACCAACAGACGTCTTTACCGACGATTCTGACTCTGACAGCAGTCAGAAATCAGCAGACAGGCTGGGCAGGTTGGCAGAGGAGCCACAGCAGCCCAGCTGTCTCAAAGACAGTGATAGTTGTAGTAGTAATATGGCTAGTGTAGGAACAGACTCCATCAGACTTTAAAAGAGCTTTCAACGATGGACATTATTTTAAAAAACAAAAAACAAAAAAATAAATAAAACACAAAAGCTAAAAAAAGCGGCGATGTTTAAAATATGTTTAAAAGTATACGAACCAATTTCAGAAAAAAAAAAGATGTGTAAAGACTAACTGCAATTCCAAAGCTTGTAACCAAAAATTTAAATGTTAGTGGATTGTTTTCCCATATGAACATGCTGGTTTTAATTTGTTTCAGTATATAGCTATATGTATACACATATATTAAATTAATAAAGAAGAACACTGCGGTTAACGTGCGGATAATGCTAAGGGAACGCTGCATTGCAAAGGACTGCCTCAAAGCCACAGAAATCAGATGGGCCCCAGATTCTGCCTATACAAAGAACGTGATAACGACGCACACCCTGTTCGCGTAGGTACGTCCAACTAATAGCACAAAGCCAGTATGTACTGTATGGGAGAATAGTCTTACCGTTTTCTTGCTATCTAAGCATTCAAATACCAATGGCTTGCTAATGAAAAAAGAATGATGTAATGTCTATTTTATTCTCAGGTCAACAGCTCACAACTTTTTTTATGTTAAGTTTTTTTTTCTTCATTTCGTTCCTGACAAATGAGAAAACATTTCTGTTTTTGTATTACTTTTAATAGAATTTTTTTTTTTTTTTTGGAAGTGATACGAACTAAGACAGAGCTTTCTGGGAAACCAAATAGGTCAAAATCTGTTAAACGGGATATTAAACCCTCCCACCAAACCCAAACAAGATACGCAGTGAGGGAATTTTTTTTTTAAGAAAAAGAAAAAAAACCTGTATTTATGATTGATATGAACATTTTTCGTGTTAAGTAGATCGTTGCATTGGAAATCAATTTAAAACCGTATGGTAGACTGAATAATCTTTGTGTACATTTAGCTTTTGTATTGTCCAACCTTAAAGCGCTTCATTTGATGTTGTCTTGGTCATTCCAATAGACTAGATTACGGAGCAGGAACGGATCTGTACTTTATTTCGGTATAGTCGAATCCGCATCTTGGATTTTTTTTTGTTCGCCCAAACTGCCACCAACAGACTCGGCAGAACCCCCGAGGGGTTTCTTTCCTTTGGCGGTTGGTGCAGCAGCTGACCAAAAAAAGGAAAAGTGATCTGTTTAAAAATTATTATTCACTTATATTTGTGTTACCTATTGTGCACTTACAAACGTCTCGACTTACTTTGTCTGGTTTTTTTTTTGTTTGTTTGTTTGTGTGTGTGTGTGTGTGTGTGTGTGTGTGTGTGTGTGTGTGTGTTACTCTCTCCTTCCTTTTTTTGCTTCCACTGCATTTTGTAGGTTCAGAGATCATTCTCCTTTGGCACTACAAAGCAGATGTGTATTTTATGCAGTGTGGCTGCAGTCTGTTATGGGCTTTAATTTTTGTTCCTTCTATTTTTGTTGTTGTTGTCATACAAGAAAAAGAATAATAATAATTCTCACGCTTTAAAAACGAAAAGAAAATCCAAAGACTAAACACTTTCACCATTGGTGCATAAAGATGAGAAAAGAGGCTTCTTTATACTTGAGAAATTTGCAGTTTTTAAGAAAAGAAAACAGTTTTAAAATAAAAGGAGTACGCATCCGAGTTGCCGTCGTCGCTTCTTTGCGAGCAGACAGGTGGCTTTTTTACGTTGAAAAATACCAAGAATACCAAAAACCAAAAAAGGACGTTGGTTCGTCCTTGCGTCGTGTCGAGTAGCACCATTACAGAGCCATTGCAGTTTGTAAGATAGAAGTGGAGAATCTCTTTGTTTGACTCTTCTTGTCATACGAGATTTTTTTTTTTTTTTTTTTTTAAAGAAAATGTATAAGGTCTGGTCTCTGAGGACATATGTTTTGCTGCTAATGTAGATTTTGAAAAAGAAGAATACCTAGATGCATGCTCATTTTACTTCTTGGCTAAGCTTTAAAAAAAAATTAAAAAAAAAAAAAAAAAAACGTACAAAAACAAACGAGTAAACCATTTCCCTGCCTCTGCGACATTTTTTCTTCTTGTTGCAAAAACGGAACTTTGAAGACTGTGAATATATGTTCCAAAGGACATTTTGGCTTTATTATTTTCTTTCTTTTATTCTTTCGTTCTTTCTTTCTTTTTCCTTTCTTTTAAACAGACCAATGTCAAAAAGCCAATGATCTGCTATGTTTGTAAAGAACAGTGCATTCCAAATATCCGATTTCTTAATAACGACAGTATCTTTATATCGAATCTATTGACGTCTATTTTCTCCCACGTTCAAACAAACGACAGTAATTCTCGCCATCACAGGCCAACGAACATCGCATCATGTAACCGCGGCTAACCAAAAATGTACATATTGTAACACATCTGGTCCTAACACGTCTCACCGGTCTAGTGTCGTTACGCCTCTCCGTCTTTAAAGAGTCTGGGAAAGAAATAAAAGTGAGGAACGGTGGCCTCCCCCTCATGGAAAATCGAGTAGGGACCTGCCCCAGGTTTCTGCAGGGTGTAAAGCCTTTTGTTTTGTTTTTTTCTTTTTCTTTTTTTTTTTCTTTTTTTTTTAGGTGTGTGTTATAACAGCGTTTTTCTAAGGGACATCTTCATTCCAAAGCATTACAAGACTGGAAATAAAAAGGCAGTGTTTTTATTTATTAATAATTGAGGCAGTGATATTTATATCATTGTGTCCAAAGAGGTCAAAGGAAATGGTTCTGTTTAATTCAAAACTTTTTAATTTAATAATAATAATTATTATAATAGAGTCCCCCCCTCCCCCCTAAAAAAACAAAAACAATTCATTTGAAGAGGCCACAACTGTACAGCTAGTGTATTGGCCTACATGGTACATCGCTGCAATCTAGGAAGTGTGTTCAAGAGTGTTACGTCTTGCAGAGCAATGTGGTTTGGTGTTAAAAAAAATCTGCATGCTATTAAAATTTGGTTATTATTTTTTTTATATGCAAAGCTTGCCACTTCTGTTCAATTCTGTTACGTAAAAAATATATTTTCTGCATAATTATTTGTAAGGATTCTGATGTATAGTTTTTTTATGCTTTTTAATGCTTTGACTTTCATTTCAAATCATGTTGGACATTTATTTTTTTCGTATAACTGTTTGTATTTTATTTCCTGTATATTAATTTGTGTCTATGTTTTTTTTTTCGTTGTATGCATAAATTAACGTTTTAACACCAGCTTTAAATTTCAATCATTTTTTTTTTATTTTGAATTTTTTAGACCTGGCCACTTTAATGGTGTACCAATGTTCCTCGAGTTGTCTTTTTCGACAATGTTTGATCTCTCACTTCCAAAGTGTTCTCTTTAATTAACAGGCTCCTCACATTTGACTCTGCCAGCATGGACTGTGTCTGCATTTTTTTTCCCCCCTCCACTTTCATTTCACACCAAAACTGCAAAGCTGTTTCTTCAGTATAAAAGCAATTATAATTATTTTTATTTTTAGTTGTTTTTTTTTTTTTAGAAAAGTCCTAATAACAATAATTTGGTCATGAGAATTTGATACTGAAGCACTGAGCAGTTTTTCTTTTCAATTCGCTTCGTTAAATATATGTATGTGGCCAAAGCGTAATGCAGATGAAAAGTTAGTGCCCCCCTGATGAGTGTATATTTATTGTGGCACAAGCGCAACACATGACTGAGATACATCAACTCTCATTGGGATACTTGATTTTTTTTTTTTTTCTTTCCTTTATTTGGTGGACATTTTGCAAAGAGAGACAGAAGGCAGGTTTTGCTGTAGAGGTCATCCTTTTTGCCCACTGTGAAGAAACATGTATACAGATATAGATATATTTAAAGAAGACATCAACTTTTTTTTAATGACAAAGAAGGAAAACAAAGAGAACAGAACTCTGGGAAGCTTTGGAAAAATGGCGATTGAACGTCTAAAGGAAGGCTGTCGGAACTGTGGATGGGAGCCAAAGGCAGGAAAAATAATCAGAGGCACCTCTTGATATCAAGTCGTTATTTAATTACTGACAAATATGCCTACGGAAACGGACTCAGCACCCAGTGGACATACGGTACGTGAAAATGGAGAGGAATAAACCTGGCGACTTGTCGTATCAGGCGCTCGTGGATAAAATCCACAGGATGGACAGAACCACGCGTCTCTATTTTCGCCCAGTCCATATGGTGTTGCTACCTGTTTCATTTCTTCGTCTCGTCGACGGACAGCACTGACCCGGAGTCAGCCGGATAAAAAAAACTCATCAAACCATTGAAAAGTAAAGGACTCGCTGTTCAAGGAGTGTGAGGGGTTTTCTTGGCTGTCGTTCCTAAGGAAAGCAAAGCAAACGAAACCAAAATTAACAAGCAACCAAACAAAAAACCCACGAGCTCCACTTTCAAAGACAAACTGCTACACGCGTGGAGCTCTCCGTTCCTTTCGTGACTCCTGGTGCCACATTTTTTTTTGTACCGCTTTTTTTTTTGGGATGGGGCGAGGGTCATTTGATTTGATTTTTTATTTTCTTGAATTATTCCTCCTTTGAGCCTCACAAGAACGGCTCAGTGGCTCCAGGTAGCCCACCCGAGGGTAGAAAAAACAGCCTTGCAATGTACAAAAAAAGAGCAAGTTAAACCAAAAATGTTGTTCTTGATGTCTTTTCTATACTGTAGTCTTGTTAGCTTTTTTGTTACTGTAATTATATGATGAAGATTTCCAAACTGTACCAAATTACATGGAGACTAACATACATAAAACCACATGGAACTTCAGACTTTTAAAGAAAAACTTTTGTCACAAAAAACCTTGTTGTCCTAGTTAAGTTGATTGTAGATGGTAATTGAATATACTCCTTTGAAAATATTTCATCAAGTATGTTTCTTGCTCATTGTGATACATTAAAAAGTATGAGCATAAATGCAGTGCGGCTCCTGACTCTATTTACCCATTCGGGAATTCCGGTTCACACACAGCGCATTCATACACACACTTTAGATTCGTACAACTGTAACCTATATATGCCAATATACAGTAAAGGGGAAGCAGAATAAGGCAGCAAAATAAAGGCTATTATCAGGCAGCCATGGGCTTGTGGTTAATGAACCAGCCTTTTGACCAGTGCGTTCCTGGGTTGATCTCCACAACCGACAACTGAAATGCCCCTGACCGAGGCACCTAACCCCCCAACTGCACCCTTGGGCACTGTGGATAGTTCTGCTCCCGACTCTGGGCCAAAGTGTCCATTGTACATCTTTATTGAGCGTGTTTGCTGTCAGATTCCTCAGTGTGCAAGCACAGTGGTCAATGAGTGGTCAAATTTTAAAAAATGAAGGCTGTTTAAATGGTGCATTTGACAGCTTTCTCAAAGTCAATGCTCTTATTTAATTCATAAAAATGTATGACAAGACAAGACTAACCAGATCACAGTAGGCACTGAACGTGTATCAGCTAATTAGACGTGGCTGCTTTAAGATAATCGAGGATAATTGCAGCGGCTTCGTACCAATAAAACTCAGCATGCAGTTATATGATTGGCTTTGACGTCTGTAGAGGATCCAATGCGATGTTTTTTTTTCCGTTTTTAGAGACTGGAGTGTGATGACACTGAAATATGAAAATGAAGATTATGTAGACTCACTTTTAAATTTAAGTTTTTATTAAGGTGAGTTTCTACACCTGGCTTAGTGTCTGTGGGTCTTTCCCAATTTAAACCCACGGCTTGGTACACCAAATACTCCACAAAGTAAAGAGACAAAGTACAGGGTCTACATAGGCTAAAGACACAGGACCAACTGAACACAGGTGAAACTGATCAAATATAATCAGGAAATGAAAACAGGTAGGAAACACAACTAACATTCAGGGAACTGAGAACAGGTGAGAAGGTCTTCATGCTGGGTACAGCCTGTTGTTCTGTCTGTGAGAGCTGAAGCTGGATGTCCTAACAGGTAGATGTCCATCTTTTGTAGAATTCGACTATACTATTAAATATTTCCACATTTTTATTTTAAAATGCTAAAAGCTTGGTATGTACAAGCATGAAATCCACACTCACAGTTCTACTCACACTTTCTGTTGGTCTTATCAACAAATATATAAAAGCTTGTTGACAGATAAACAAAGTGTATTAATAAGAATATTAATATAGAATAAGATGGGAAGTTATATTTAAAAACGTATGTATTTGACTTAAAAGAAATTTTACAGCCAGAGTGCGGATCATTTTTAGTCAGTCTAAACGTATCTAAAACATTGTTGGATTGGTCGAAGCTGCAGTGTAATGGACTACAACAAGCCTAACCCTGTCTGTAATCAGATCCGGGCTGACCACAGAAATAAAAGCACTTAGACATTCTGTACAGAGAGCACAGCACAAAGTTTTTACAAATTTAATGTTGAATTATTCTGAGTTAGAATCAGTTAGAAATGATTTCATTAACAGTGTAGTAAAGAGACGACGATGAGGTTTTAGTTTTTACTGATGTTTACCTGATGAGACGTGAGGGATGTGGATGGTTCTTATAATGAAAGTGAATTTTTTTTTTTCCTTGTCAGTTGTTTTTGTTGTTGTTTTTTTTTTTTATGAAAGTCCACCAGATAGAACAAACAGTGGTGTATTTAATGCGTCTTATTATTATATTTATATGTTAAAATTTTAGTTTAGCATTTTAAATAGTTTTTTAAACATTTTAAACAATTTCAACTTTCAAAATTTCAATGTACTATTTTTTTTCATTTGCTCTCAATTGTGTCATCAAGTAAACGTCACTCACTTCTGCTGAGGATGAACCCACATGAACAGTGTAAAAATCATCATAACAAACAGATGTAGAAACCATACATTTGGCTTTGAACTATGACTTGTATACATACAGTCACTGCAAAATAATCAGGACTCAACAGTTTTACTCTCCATTAGTCAAACGTCTAACAGTCATTTAGTTCTAGTCTCCATTAGTCAAACTAAACAAAATCAGACTCTAATTTTCTGAATTTCCTGGTTATACACTTTTCTATATAAGCAGTGGATTCATATTTTTATTTCATAAGAAATAAAATATATATAAATGTACTACTTATATAAATGCAAAATCTAAAGCTGCTTTGAGACAATGTCCATTGTTAAAAATGTTGTACAAATATAACTGAATTGAATCATTAT
>JAOVVF010000004.1:2165519-2183037 GCA_028565595.1 Duopalatinus emarginatus
ACAGACAGATAGATAGATAGATAGATAGATAGATAGATAGATAGATAGATAGATAGATAGACAGATAGATAGATAGAACTCCATTCATCAGGGAGATTGTAAAATGTTTTCCATAACATTTTCTAACAGTTACATTTTTATTATTTACTAAAGAACGACACACTGTTCTTTTAATTCATTTAAAGTTTCATCTTATGTAAGTAAAAGTTTCCAGGTATCAGTTGGGGGGTTAGACTCCTGGCTCAAGGGCACTTTAGTCATGTCATGCCAGTGGGAAACAGGTTATCACTTGTATAATGTTATGTCAACTATAATTTAGTCCTCAGCAGCCAAAATTGTTGCAGACAAGCTGAAAAAAAAGACTCTGAAACTGGAGACTCCTTCCATAATTGCTTTCCTTAAATAAACATCTGATAGGAAACATCACCATAACAATTACATAGGGTTTATTTGGCACATCCATCATTGTGGCCTACGTGTTGCTATAGAAACGGTGATATATATTTGTACTACTGTCGTACAGAATTCTGACCAATCAGAATTGAGAATTTTAAAGCGCCGTGGTAGTGTATAACTAGGACACGTTTCGAACTGAAATGAGAAATTATGATTAGTGGTTGATCTCCTTCCTGAGAATAAATTCAGCTAGATATACATTATAGAGATGAACCGGATTTCTGTAGGTTCAGCATCTATTCAATGCATAGTGTTCAAGTCCCTGTTTTTTTTTTTCTCCTGTGCATTTCATCTTCTACCTGACATTTGTTTTGATATCCGACTTCCAGGCTTGTTATACCTCTCGACAGCCACCCCGGAGAGTGCGTTAATGTTAGACTGGAAATACTGCATGACATGTTCCTCATGCAATTTGCAGCAGGCTGAGAATAAATTATACGATTGAGTTGTAAACCGGCGCTGTGCGTTAAGGTTACAAGTCAATCACGTCATTCACATGAGTGAAATAGCA
Source organism: Duopalatinus emarginatus (assembly GCA_028565595.1). Classification (NCBI taxonomy): domain Eukaryota; kingdom Metazoa; phylum Chordata; class Actinopteri; order Siluriformes; family Pimelodidae; genus Duopalatinus; species Duopalatinus emarginatus. The sequence continues at coordinate 2,166,487 of JAOVVF010000004.1, forward strand.
ACGTCTAAAAATACGGCCCCGCATAAGAGATCAGCTTTTCAGAGCGGTCAAACGAGGCGCTGTTTTAAAAACGGGATTTATGGACGCAAGTGTTGACATCGGCCACTTGTTCCGAGGGCTCAGCGTTCAGCACAGGGTGAGCTATGAAAGCAGGTGAGGCTCTGACCGAGATCCAGTTACCCCATAAGTCACCTTTCCGTCTGCAGGACGCGACTGGCCTCTGCCGCCCGTGACCTCTCTCACACCTCCGGCCCTTAAGCCGTCCTGTCCAGGGTCAAAGTTCAGTTCAGAGGGGTCGTAAAAAGGTGGCAAGGTTATAAACCTAAAGCGTAAAAAAAACCCAGAAAACGTCAAATGCGAACGAGTACATGAACTTTACACACGTGTGGGTTTTACACATGTAGTGCATGTGCTTTTATTTTCACACACACACACACACACACACACGCGGCATCTGGTTTCGTTTTAATGATGTGATTTTCTTACAGATTTCTTCTCAGCAGGTAGCGTTCCCACCTCACAGCTCCAGGGTTCACGGTTCAATCCGGTTCAATGAGCGCAAGACAACCCCTTTATACGCAGCATCCAGGAAGCAGTTGGGGGCTAGGTGCCTTGCTCAAGGGTACCTCAGTCGCGGGGCACCATGGCCATCACAGGGAAAAGTGGGAGGTGCTTGAGCACCTGAAACCACTCACCTCTACATGTTCAGGCTTCTGATAAAAGTGAAATATTTGCCTACACACAGAGGAATGTGACCTCTGCATTAAACCAGTGAACACTAGGGGGCAGTGAAAACACTTGCCTGGAGCGGGGGGTATGGGGGGGGCAGCCCCAAACCATGGCACCCAGGGAGCAGTTGTGGGAGTTAGGTGCCTTGCTCAAGGGCACCTCATTCGTGTCTTGGCATCGAACCTGGGAGCTTCCAGTCATGAGACCAATTCCCTAACCACTAGGCCACAGCTGCCCCGTGTCCATATGGAGTCCTCTATATGTCGTGAAGGGCCGGTGTCCAGCACGGCTTTCAGGTTTCAGCTATACAGTTCTCTGATTCTTCACATCTGAGTTAATATGCCAGTAAGTAGACTGGGGACTCTAAACTGGCCATAAGTACGAGTGTATGTGCATAGTGCACTGTGATCCTTCATAGTGTATTCCCTTTATAGTGATCCTGCTATGGTGTCCCTGACCAGGATCCTTTCCTTGCCATCACATTTAGAAAATCACATGCATTCCCAGTTTGTTTGGGTTTTTTTTTCCCTGAAAAGTCATAACCCAGTCCCTGTGCTTTCTGTATACTCTGGTCCTGCTGTACTTACATGTTAAAATATTAATCAAACCATATTTTCCAACTAAGCATGAAAAAACAGGGGAAAAGCACCCAGGACATTTAATGCACAGCATTAATAATGGGAGTTCAACTTTAGGGTGGGGTGGAGTTGGAGGTGGAGGCTGGAGGGGGGGGGGTGTCTTGGTCGGTACAACGCAGGGCAAATTAAAACGAAGGGAATCTCGCACCCCACCTCCTCCTTTAATTGCAAATTTAAATTCCCCATAATGGATTCTGACATCTCAAGTCACCAAAATCCATCATTCTGAAGGGTATTATTCCTCAATTAACCTGTCACCCCAAAGCGCCTAGCGTCTTTCTGCCCCGGTCCGCACAAAAGAAATGAAGAATTCTAATTACCTTCAAATGTAAAGCAGATTGATAATTCACTCTCTCCACGTCTTCTCTCCTTCCTCACACTCGCCTTCGCTAGGAGGAGGAAAAAAAGGCCTGAGGATTCACAAGGACCCGTTCACTCCGTTAGGTGAGACGATTTTTGACCTTGAAAGCTGGGGGTTTGTGTTGGGTTTTGCTCTCTGTAGCACACAGAGCATCCTTCATTCAGATTTGCCTCTGCTTTCCGCTGCTTGAGGTTTATTCAAGCTATCCATGATTGTTCGTCCTGTTATGGGTTACTGTAAAAAAAAATAAAGCACAGTTTAACACAGTCATGCTGCATTGTCGATGCTGGGAATGCTGGGAAACACTGGGAAACACTGGGCTTTTCTTTTTACCTCTATTTACACTGACGTGCCAGAAAAACTGCTACAGACGAGCCTAGACGGTGGCTCTGTAATGAGTTCCATGGGACCCCTAGTTCATTCACAAACGTCTCGGACAGGTGAACTCTGTGTCCCCCTTCTTTCTGATGAGTTCCACCCATTCGTGTCCTGTATTCATTCTAACAGGACAATGCACCACCACACACATCTAGAGATGCCAGATTGTGGTTAGAGGAACACTCATGTGAGTTTGGGGTTTTGCTATTTAATTGGCTTTATTGAAAATTTTTAAGATTCGTGACACTCAAAAGTTTACGTATTTACATCATATGGTGTAAAAACACATGTACTGTACTTGCACTTGTGTGTGTGTAAGGAAGAGAGCAGTAGGTAGAGAGTAGGTAGTTTTGTCATTCCCACCTAATTCACCAGATCTTTATCGATCACGTCTGGGACGTTATGCAGAAGTCCTACATCTCAGAATACAACAGAATTGTGGACCGTTTTGCAGGAATGATGGTGTTTGATGGTCTTTGACTGGTGTACCAGGTTTTCTGGCACTTCAGTGTTATACCTCTGTTTATTACAAATCCCAGATTAGTAATAAATCCCGTTTGTCCTCTCGCTCTAATTAGTGCATGTAATTAATATAAATGTATTTGTTTGTGCGTCATAATTCTCAATTCTGTTCTATTCTGCTACATCAATTTATAAACCGTAGCGTTCAGTTTGTTGTTAGTGGACTTTAACACACAATGGATTCAGTGGTGTTTACATATATTACATCCATGAGCGTCTAAATGAGCACTAATTACATTACAGCATGTCAGTAAACACTGACGATCAGCTGAATTGACCTGCCATTAACCCCCCATACAGCCAATTACGAAGTCTGTCAATTAAACGCCATAAAGGTATTAATCCAGGGTTATTGTTATTGTTGCTCAAGGAATAAACACTCATTTAGGCTCATCAGGGGTTAATGATTTGTGGGGGCGTTGTGTTATAACAGCACTGTAGTGGGAGGAAGCAGAGTTGTTGATTTATTCCTCTTGTACTACAACAATTTGCCAATGATTACCGTTTGTTGTTTATGGAAGAATGAGACAGTGTATTTATTTTTATCCATTTATATTTACATCAGTGTTATGGACATCAGTGTTATCAGTGTTGCTGATAAACCACAACGCATAAACAACTCTATAGTGAAAGAGAAAGGGAAAGTGAAGTGATCGACCTACTGTGCTGCTCTAACACACAAGTAGTTGACCTCCACATTTAACCCATCCATGCAGTGAAACTACGCATCGATCTATTCTGACAACTTGTACATCGCTACAAAGGACTGACACTGGAGACTCCTTACTGGAAAGTTACCTAATCATCAATTACACAGTGCATGCCCTATCCACAGCACCTGGGGAGCAGTTGGGGGATTATGTGCCTTGATCAAGGGCACTTGTGTCATGGCAACTTGTAAAACATTACTGACTGCTGCAAATGACTGATACTGGAGACTCGTTACTGAAATGTTACTTAAACATTAGTTACAGTGGGGCCAAAAAAATTTGAGTCAGCCACTGATTGAGAAAAAAATCCAGGAAATCACATTGCAGGATTTTTAAAGAATTTATTTGTAAATTATGGTGGAAATAAGTATTTGTTCACCCACAAACTAGCAAGATTTCTGGCTCTCACAGACCTGTAACAACTTCTTTAAGAAGCTCTTCTGTCCTCCACTTGTTACCTGTATTGATGGCACCTGTTGGACCTTGTTATCTGTATAAAAGACACCTGTCCACAGCGTCACACATCAGACTCCAAACTCAACCATGGCCAAGACCAAAGAGCTGTCGAAAGACACCAGGAAGAAAACTGTAGACCCACACCAGGCTGGGAAAAGTGAATACAGTGTATATACAGCTACAGTGTGTGCAAACCTGATGACTTACAGGAAACGTTTGACCTCTGTCATTGCCAACAAAGGTTATGTTACTATTGAGCTGAACTTTTGTTATTGACTAAATACTTATTTTCCGCCATAATTTACAAATAAATTCTTTAAAAATCCTACAATGTGATTTCCTTGATTTTTTTGTTCCTTATTTTGTCTTTCATAGTTGAAGTGTACCAATGATGAAAATTACAGACCTCTCTCGTCTTTCAAAGTAGGACAACTTGCAAAATCAGTGGCTGACTAAATACTTTTTGGCCCCACTGTTTATCTAAAAATCCATTTTGTTAAATTATGCATTCTTTGATTATATGAACGAGTTGTTACCCTAGAAATGGTCTTTAATATAACGCAGTCAGAGCTGCTCTAATGGAAAATAGACAAAAAACAAAATAATTCAACACCTTATGACCCATCAGATTCAAGACTTCAACAGCAATGAGGTATAAAGTGAATTAGGGTTTGCTAATGCTAACTAATGCACGTCAACTGCAATTACGGTCATTTCTACAAGCTTTGATCTAAGCTCTTTATGGGGTATACATCAGTCGGTTCACAGCCTTCCCCTGAAAGTGCTCATTAACAATGTTGAAGCTTTTTCCCCCATTCCTATAGAACGTTAATTATAGAGAATCGTTTATGAGCGAACCAGCACAACAATTTCATTCAATTATGCTAATTGACACTGTCTAGCCTTTTATATGCTAGCTAGTCAACGCTACTCTTGCTCTGTGTGACATTTCGAAGATGTTTTCTTGTCTTGTTGTTTGTTTTAACAATTGTTGTACAGAGATAAAGTGGAAAAAAGAAACCCAAAAGCCATAAAAAACGCCTCAGTCCTGACTTTCAGTGTCTCCACATTTCCATCTTTCAATAAGACAAAAGACGACGAAGAAGACGAAGATATTCTACACAACAAAGGCGTCTGACTGTTTGCCTTTTGTTGTGGCTAATGAAAAAAAGATTCCCGTTGACAAGATCCAGCTTAACTCCACGGTCCGCAATGGTTTCTGTCAGCTACAGGCTATTTTCCTAAACAGTGCCATTAAGAGTGCACATAATTAGTGCTGACAGACACGGCTTTACTCACGCTGTAATTGTGCTTTCTAGCCTTGTCCATGTTATTGTCCCCGCTCTTATTGCAATTCACTCACTTCCATTGTTTCCTTACATTTGCGTGGAATTGGATCTTATTATGCCGAGAGCATCATAACATCAGTCAAGCAATGAACAAGTCCTGACTGCTATTGTATTTATAGAATGGAAAAGGAATCAAAATCTCATCAATTTGCTTGACTGTAAGAGAGATGATAAAGTGTGGGCTGTGTTCATATGTGCGGTACATAAAGTTTTCACAAAAGAGTTCATCCCGTTAAATGTTTCCACATTTTCTACACTGTAAAAAAAACAAAACAATGTTAAAAACTCTAACAAGCAAATATTTAAGCAAATTGAACTTTCAGGTATAATTTTTTTCAGTTAAATTACAAGTTCACAAAGCATTAATACATTTGTTTAAATAAATGATTACACAACACGATAATGTTAGCTGGCAGAACAAACGCTCCGGCAACTTATAAAGTTGTGTCAACTTATGGATGTAATAGTTTAACCTAAATAGATCTAATCATTTGGGTTTTTTAATCAAGAACCTGATAAAAAAATCAAAACTAGTTGATTAATAATAAAGTATTCATTAAACAGGAAGCTACAACAAACATATTTCCTGTTATAATACTCTAATATTTAAACCTAGTTAGCCTGTTAGCATTGAAGACTGTGGCCAGAATCACACAGAGAATTATTTTCATAAGGAAATGTGTTTCCAAATGTGTACCCTACAGATACTTGTAAAATATTTCCAATAAGTAGCTGCTTATTAAAAAGTTGTTTGCTAGCTACATTCATGGTTCCCAAACAGGTCGCGTGGTCCCCCGTCCGAAAAAAAGTATTCTTCTTATAACATTTAAACTTATATGAAGTTGCACTTACAACATAACAAGTATACTAGTCATAGGTTTTTGTTGCCACTCTTCTAATACCATTTAAGTATATTTGTTTTAAGTTAAACACTTAAAACATTAAAGTCTGCTTAAATTATTCTTGTAATACTACCACTCTATCAACTGGGCTGCTCAAACAAATATACTTAAATGTAGAAAAGTGTAAAATATATCATATGACTAGTATAGTCAGTATATATATATATATAAAATTACAATTAATATATATTAATTGTAATTATTTACAAATATTTTAAAAGTGATTTAGTACAACATAAAATGTCAATTTGCTAAAAAGAAAATAATGTTCTTTGGATCATTAACACAAATATATAAGTAAGATGAACACAACAATATTTGTTTTTTAATACGTTGGACCTGACTTTGTTAAATTTACTTGGTATAACATACAAAGTCCACGTACTAACTTTTCATAGTTCAATTTACAATCTTGCATTTGTAATAACTAGACATTTGTTGGCTTTTTTTTACAATGTGGTGACGTGACCTGGAACTGAAATGGACTTAATTGGGCTATATGTCTCTAAAGCTATAAAAAAAAATAAAAAATCAATACAATCTTGAAAATGTGTGTTGCAAAATGTGTGATTGCTAAAGTATTGACCCCCCCTTGATGCTGTGAAATGCATAAATTAGTTCTGGTACAACCGGAACCTGAAACCTGAAAGAGAACATTACATTTATGGTACTTAGCAGATGTCTTTTTTCCAGGGCGGCATGCAAAAGTGCTTTGAAGTCTCTATCAATGATTACATCCTGATACAGGTTCATTAGGTCAACGACTAAGAATACCATCAGTATAGAGGCGCATAGACTGCATTAAAAAATCACTGAAAGTGAGAATTTAAGTACTTCAGGAAGAGGAAGGTCTTTAGACATAATTTATGGGCTGCCAGTGACTCAGCTGTTCAGATATCTAGAGGAAGGTCATTCCACCATCTAGTTGCCAGTACAAAGAAGAGTCATTATGCAGGTCTTCCTATAGTCCTGGAGGGCCTTGGGGGGGGGGGGGGTTTCTTTACTCAAGCACACCTGATGGCACTTACCTGTTAATTTGACAGGGTTAGTATGTGTGTTTGGGTGGAAAAACGTGAACGTTGTGATGGAAATTGGACCTCCAGGACTGGAGTTGTGAAACAATGCTCTAAAAGATGTTTGGACCAGTCGAGCAGTGTTAGACCATACCTAAGCAGACAGCATCATGAAGACCAAGGTGAAGAACAATGAATTATCAAAACATGTCCAGGACAAATTTCTGGGAAAGTATCCCTTTTTTGTAAGTTGTAAAAAAAAAACTCAAACATTTAACATCGCTTCAGCGTTAATTAAAGCTATTATTATAGGAATGGAAAAAATGACCCAACAATGACTTCCAAATAAATGTCAGTAAAAAGGGGATTAGCCAAGAAAATTTACTTTTATGGCATTTAGCTTAGTCGTTGACCTGCAATATCCAAAGCTAGTGCTGATAGACTGGAAAGACTGGAAAGGAGTAAAAGACTTTAAGCTAGGACACAACCAGAAATGAGCCATGCAAACCCAATACAAAACTTACAAAAAGCCCTAGAACCGGAAAGTGCTCCATAACCTGTGGAGAGAACAAGCCAGTAAGTTCAATAAGTGAAAGGAATCACTGACCACTGTGCTTGCACACAGCGGAATTTAACCTCCGCATTTAACCCATCCATGAAGTGAAACACACACACACTAGTGAATGCATACACTAGGGGGAAGTGAGCCAGTGGGCAGCCTCATCCATGGCACCCAGGGAGCAGCTGAAGGTTAGGCGCCTTGCTTTTCAAGGGCAATTTATTCGTGTCTTGTAGGTGCAGAAATCGATCCAGGGACCTTCCGACCACAGGGTTGGTTAGTTAACCATTAGCCTACGGCTGCCCCCTAATAACTACAAGTTACAATACTTACAATAATGTAATTTACCCCCAAACCCTATTATGAACTATTTTGTGTAGATTCATGTTATATAATTCAAATTCCATTTTAATTCCAGTTTGTAAAACTATATAATGTTCCACAATGTATACGAGCCACCAGCTAGTATCCAGCTCTATTAAACATATTATTATAATACAAAATAAAAAAATCCAACAGATGTGGTGAGCTGACCTTACTGTTGGCGTGTAAATGTTAAAGCAGGCAATAAGGCAGAAAAGAAAAAGATAGTTTGGGGACAAAGATAGAAATAAGAGGCCTAGAAAGAAGTGAAGCGTGGAAGTGATGGAGGGGGTGGATGGACAAATGACTGAGATAAGGCACCTGCCTGCTGGCACAATGACGGACTAGCTAGCAGTCACATCGCAGTTGAATTTTTTTTTTTATTTTAAGAATAATTCCGATTTAATTAAAGGGCCTGAGGAGGAATAGCCCAAGCACATGGTATAATGAGTTGCCATGGGATATCTTTTTAATAATCTGAGTTTGTAACAAAGACATTGCCAAGTCGTGGTTTGCTTGTGAGTCACTTGGGCCTGCATGGCCATGCACTTTCACCGCCCTGATAAATCGTAGCGAGGCTTGGAACAGTGTAATCTTCTGATTAAAGCGCTGACCTTGTTTCACCTTCAGCACTCAAAAACGACAGGAGAGAGTGTAAGGGTTTGTTTGGTAAAATGGGACTCCATCAATTCTTTACTAAAAATGTCACAAATATCTTTCGGTTCACTTAATACATAGTTCGTACTTAGAGTTTGTAATAATAACCTAAAGCATTTTCTTGGAATTTAACCAAAAATGTCAACACAGGGTTTTCAAAAAAAAAATGGTGCAAGAAGTTGCTTTTTATTTGACTTGGCCAAAAAAGTGGTAAACATACCCGAATCTTTTTTATCGCTACTTAAGTAAGAGTGCAACTTCTCTGAAAAATAATGAATTATTTGAAATGAAGCACCCCAAAAGTGAGACACCTAATGAACTAACTAATGAACGCCAGGGGGCAGTGAACACACTTACCTGAAAGTGAGGTAAATAAACGCCTGGGGAGCAGTTGGGTGGTTAGGTGCCTTGCTTTGGTGCTTTTTTTTTTTTTTTTGGGGGGGGGGGGGGGGGGGGTTTAACAGTTGGTTCACCTTAGAACCAAAACGTAAACCATTTCACATGTTGGGCCACATGATGCCCAATGTCTACACGCCATGGCAAACTTTAAATGTGGCTGCTGAAGAAGTTGGGCCAGTTTTGCCATTGCCATAACTGGCTCAGAAGTGCCTTAACTGGCCCATATCTGGCCCAGAATCATCTACTATCTGGGACAGCTTTAAATTCTTCACTCATTATAAATATAAAAGTATAATACTTACTGAACATTAAACTGTGAAGGATGAAAGTAAAGGTACAACAAAAGCCACATAGCAAATGAGTCAGATCTGGCCCACATACCACAGTGGAATGACAATGATGACTTTATTCAGATTCAGGTACCAGAACTCAGCCACAAAAAATATAACTGGCCAGTTTTGGTCTAGAATGTAATTTTAGAAATATGTTTGGCCCAGAATCGTTTACTATTTGCAAAGATCTTAGTTAGCAATGATTAAATACCAAGGAAGCAGAGTAAACATTAAAACATTAGCTCAGGCTAACTTACAACAGCTTTATTCCCCAATCTCCAAAATGTTAGCTAGCATGACTAGCTAATAATGCTAACCATAGGCTAGAAACCAATGTTAGCAGCTAGCTGCCACAATACATACCAGGTAGATAAAATATTATTTAATCATATTCAAGTTTATTTGTACAAGATTTATAAGATAAGCCAATATACAGAAGTGTTTGGAGATATTATTAAAAATATTTTATTCAGGTTAAGTTATTGGGTCAGGGGATAAAAACACACCATATTAACATTTTAAATGAATGTTAAAATAAAAAAAATGTAAAAAAAAATAAATAAAAATAAATAAATTATACAAAATAAATATAAATATTTTTTTAAATAATATATAATTTTTTTTAAAAAAAATGTATAACTTAAAACATGTTTGGGCACAAAATATATATATTAAATTATTTATGATAATTATTTTCATGTTGCTTAATATTTATTAAAGTTTTCGCCAGTGTAAAAATTGCACACCCAAAAAAAAAAAATAATAATAATATATATATATATATATATATATATATACACATATATATACATAAAACATTTTTATTAGCAAAACAATAAACAAAGCTAGAGCTGAGTTGACTGTGTGGATTTACGGTTACTAAGACAACCGCTCTCTTTATATAGCGCCTGCCCTGTGCACGCGCCCTAGATGCTGCTGGTCGGAGCGCCATTTCCGTCTGCTGCGCTCGAGGCGCTTGCACGGTCACCATAGCAATCCTTTCGCGGTCTCCTCACCAAGCACCGCCCACTCGTCTCGTCCTGGTCTGTCATTGGTTCCCTTTCAACGGCGGTGAGGCATTACGGAATCCGATTGGCTCGCTATACTGTCTGTCAGACTGTGGAACGGCGGTGGACACAGATTGCGGGGCGGGTAGTTCAGATTTGTTGGCCAATTTAACAGTTAAGAGTGGTTATAAAGTGACATGACGGGTTCGGAGGTGAAGTAAATGTCGGGTGGAGTGGAGATGAATGTACAGAGAGATGGAGGAGAACGGATTTGGACGATATGAGGCGCCAGTTAAAGCCTAGCCCCCTGCTCAAGTGATGCCACTGGGTAACAGGTAGATTAGCTTAGCATAAGTTTTTAGCTAGGTGACTTAGCCTGTGGGTTTGTTTGGCTTGTTAGCCACCATGCTAGCTAATTACCTCATTTAAAGCGAGGGTGAGGACTTTAAAAAGATGACAGTGCTTTAAAACACTTTTTTTTTTTACTCTAAACACAGTCACCTATAGTAGTTTAATCATTAGTATATCTATGTTTATACAAACAGTCCATAGGAGACCCTTTTTAACAAACACTAGATGACTGTGACTGTCCTAAAACACCTGGAAGAATCAGTAATTAACCAGGAAATATTTTCCCCTCACAGTTTCCAGATGTTTGGTGTATATATCTTTGCTGAGAAGCAGACTGCACACTTCTGACTTCAGGTAAAGTCACAGTAGGTCTTGCCTTTGGGTAGGTGATCCTACTGTATTTTTAATTAGGTTAGGTATACTCTGATATTTCTTTAGGACATCTTTAAGTGAGCTCCAGTGTTGAGCACACTGTAATATATTTGCCATGATGGCCACCAGTTATACTGAGAATTTTAACCTAGTTATTATTAAAGACACCCGATGACACAGTATATCAGGTAGGCGTATTAGGTAAGGAATAAAACACTCAGGGCTGTTGCTGCTATAGGAAAGCTGTCAATAACAGGGCTGTCATAGTTGCCACTTCAAAATCAATTCCCTCCACGCCTAATGACACCATTTCTACCTCTAACAATTTAGTATTTTTAAAAGGACAGCATGGCGTACTTTTTAAATTAATTTACAGGTATGTGTAGTTAATTATTTCATCTAAAGACATCCACAGAATGTGTCCAACGTTTTAGCTTGACTTCTGAGTGTTACAAAATCTCTGACACTGGAGACTCCTTTCAGAAATTTACATTTAAATTTACGGCATTTGGCAGACGCTCTTATCCAGAGCGACTTACAAGGTTACTGGTATTACAGGTGGGACAATGTAGTGTTAGGAGTCTTGCCCAAGGACCCTTACTGGTGTAGCACTGGCTACCCAGACCGGGAATTGAACCCAGATCTCTCACATGGGAACCGATGATGTTACCACTGTACCACACCAACCAAAAAGAAATCTTCACCATATCTGCTGCACCTGTCCCTGTCCCATTTATACAGAAATGATAGCCTGTTAGAACAAGTGTGTTAATAGAAGCCGTGCCCTAGGCTCAATGCATGCAACATCTATGAAGAGTAAAGGCAGTCCAGCTTCCGGTTTGTGAAAAAACATTGAGTTGGTTTAAGACAAATATAAGATGTTGAAGAACTGCGAATTTCTGCGAGTGTAGGACTGCAGAAATATGAAGGGGTAAGGGTAAATTTCTAGATGTGTGTGGTGGTGCATTGTCCTGTTAGAAGAGGCCAAACCCAGAATGAATGCAGGACATGAACGAGTGTAACTGATTAGAAAGGAGATACACACAGTGTTCACCCCTTGCGGATGCAACCAATGACATTCATAGGTGGCGTTGTTGTGTAGGAGAGTGAGTCAAAATGATCTGCACTCCCATTGTAGTAAAATGTCTTTTAGTCTTATTAATGCTTTTTATACTAGGTCTGTTTTCCCAGTCACTGCTGTTCAGGTTTGAACATGTTACGTCTGTTTATTTGTGACTGCAGTGCAAGAAAATTCTGCCTCACTTTGCATGATTTGCATGAAAAAAGAGCAGCATGCAGTAAAAAAGGTTCAACAATCAGCAGTGCTCATTACAGTGAGATGTTCACTGAAGAGCTGAAGCCTAAAATTTAAACAGAGGACTGCTAGACAAGAGTGTTGTGTTGTTACATATTAGGGATGCGAATCTCTGTCTGGCGATTTGATTTTTCTATTCACATTGTTTATAAATTTAGTTTAAATGAAGTGATTGAGGAGATACACTTCTACACAACTGAAACAGTTAAAAGTCACTTTTTGTGCTTTTTATTTGTTTGTGCTAATATTGTACTACCCTGTCGGTACAGTCTCTGAAATTAAAAGAGGCATATAAATATCGGAAGTTGATCTGCCAGTATATGAGAATCGGGACGACAGGCATACACAGAGCCTGTTATAGAAAATTAATATTACCAATCAGATCTGAGAATTATATAAATCTCTGTATTAATGTTATATGAACATGTCACCCAGCTCTAAAATAAATAGGTGCATATCATATAAAGTCTTTTTATTTTGTGTACCAGATTTATTTTGATTGGCTTTTCAAATAGCTGACATTGTATTTATTATCTGCAGGAGAACGACACTCAATTTCCTGATAAATAACTGCTGATGTGTAAGACGTATTCTCCTGTTTGGATCTGAGGCAGAAACACACCACGAGCACACATATTTGTAAGTACAACATAAAAGAGGTAATGTAGTATTTTAAAATTGTGATGTTATTAAAGTCATGGTTTACAAGTCACTTTACTTTGCAATTTCATTTGGATGTCATGGTTAAGACTTTTTTTTAATGGTCTGGATATCAGTATGGAAATGATGGACAGCCGGTGGAGATGTATTAACCTCCTGACACTTTCACCACACTTCAGTTGATCTTTTAGTAATGCTGAGGATATTTTTCAGGTAACAGGTTTTTACACCAAGCTCATTTTTAAAAACGATTAAAGCAAAAAAATTGGTGTAATATTTCATTAAGTGATAACAGAAACATTTTTTTATCATGTCTCCTATTTGCACAACCATGTAGTATTTTCACACTTTTCACTCCCTGGGACATAACCAGTCGCTAGATCATTGGCGATGGATCATATTATGATCATTGGCGATTACATATTATTAGGATAGGAATGTAATCGGAATAGATAATGATAACTATAGTTACTGTGAGTAAACACATTTACCCTGAGTGGTGGCAGCCCTATCCACGGCGCCCAGGGAGCAGTCAGGGGTTAGGGGCCCTCCTGAAAGGCACTTCAGCCGTGTTTTGAACGAACAGGCAACCTTCCGGTCCCCAGGCCAGTTCCCTAACTCCCAAAGCTGCACTTAGGAATAAGAGGTGTTATGAGTGTGGGATAGTTTTTAACATCTGCTTAAAGTGTCTTTTTTTTAAATCTAGACTTTGCTGCTGATTGGCTCATAAATGATCACCTCACTTTTCTAACTAATGATTTAAAAGCGGTATAAAAAGCTGTCAGCTTCCTCTTCATTCTCCTCTTCTTTTTCCTTTGTCCCATTTTCTATTGGTCACAGTTTTTAACACATGAAATTCATCAGCTTGTGCTTTTGGGAAATAGAGGAGTTACAGTTGCCATGTAGAAACAGTGGGTCGTTTGTCCTTAATGAAGAAGTCAGAGTGCTTTTATTTTTACTCATTTATTCCTGCGGGCTAAACCCTCAGAATTCACAGACATGAAGCTCAATTATGCAGTACATGGGGAAACTTACCATGGCCTCCTGCTAGCAACACCATATAATCCACCTAGATACACACTAGAAACCAACTGATGTGTCCTACGTAATAGAATGTGGAATAGTGAAGTGAAGTGAACCACTCATTGACCACTGTGCTTGCGCACACAGGAATTTAACCCATTTGACCTGTCCACAGTCTACCTACCTGCCTTATCCCTGGCACCTGGGAAGCAGTTGGGAGTTAGGTGCCTTGCTTGAACTGCACTTTGGTTGTGTCACTTGGCCGGATCTTCAATCACAAGCCCCTGGTATAAACCACCTATCAGTACATTGACGATCAGTTTGGTTAGCATGGAAACCACCAACTGCACCCAAGCAACCACCTACAATACTACAGTTAGCATGTAGCAGCACCCTAACGACCGACTGGGTTAGCATAGCAACCACCAGGAATATTGTATTAGCATTTTTACGCTTTAGCCTTTTAACATCTTTCAACATTTGTGACATTTTAATCTTGTTTAAATTTTAAAGTTTAGCCCTTTAAACAATTTTAATAACATTTAACTGTTTCGCTATGTCTATTGAGGCAACATCAGATTTCATATATACACTTTAACCTTTTAGTTACAGTGCTTCACTCCTGTGAAATTCATAACAAACCATACCAACCCCACCATCACCAAACTCGAGACACGCACTAACAGGCCAAATTGAACCAGCACGCAGCATCTAACGTCTTCCACGCCTGACGAGTCTCACACCAGGGTTCAGATGAAGTGAGTCCCTGACAACTAAAAGGGCCAGTTATCTGATCTCTGGACCTCTCCCAGACCTGAAAACAGCTTGTCACCAAATATTACAGTGTCTCGGAGTTTCAACTCTGCATGCACTCTTAAACCCATTCTCTTTTAATTGCTGTTTACCATTTAATTGCTGTATAGATGTGATGTGTGTGTGTGTGTGTGTGTGTGTGTGTGTGTGTGCCAGTGGCTGGTGGGTCTTCTGTGCAGCGTGCCAGCTCTTTATTTGTGGCCAAATGCAGAGGGTTTATATTAAATGCCATTATGGTAGTACATGCAGATACATGGCATTGTTCCATCCAGTCCAAAAAAGATTGGATCTGACAAGGACAGGGGATGAAAGCTTGTTTTTTTTTTCTTTTTTTTTTTTTTGGCGACTTTATAACTTCATTAATGCCCACACATGGTGCTAAAAGCCATTGCACCATACTGAAAGCATGACAGGTTGATCAATGTTGTTAACTGAATTAGTGTCTTTACATCAAAAAGCTTTTTGGGTTACGTTTCTTTCCCCCGACTGTGCCCATTAAGTGGCCCTTTATTGAATATCTGTACATTACTGGGCAATGTTCCCTTTTAGCCAGCATTCATCAGTAACAGTGGAATGAAATATGCGTTATAAGACGGGGGAGGAATTTTTGAACCGGCACAAACCCCCCACACCGTCGCGCTCACTCTCTCTCTCTCTCTCTCTCTCTCTGCCTATGTAAATGTATTACTAACGCATTCTTCTCCTTCTCGACGTTTAAAGATGTGCTGTTTTTCATATCCTTTCCTGCACTGATGAATGATGAAAGTAGGGCGGAGCGTGACAGCCCGTGTCTCTGTTTCAGGCCTGGTTGGCTGGGAAGACAGGATCCGATGTGAACCTCCAGCTCCTGGTTTGATGAAAGCCGATAAAAGTTTTAGTGGTTTAAAAAAAAGAGGTGGGGTTGAGGGGAGCTCATCCGACGCACCTTGTAGCTCCGGGTAATAATAAATGTCTTTTTTCTGTGTTTTATAAGTCCTGCTTGAAGGCAGGAGAGTCACGTTGTAACTGCGTTTTGCCTGAGTGTTAGAATATCCTTTTTGATCTACAGCTCACCTGGCACTCAAGTTTCCTCGCATTGTATTGCACAGGAGCTTTTGAGTTGAAACAGAGTTCTGTGGTGAAAGTATAACAAACTTTTTATGTACGTGCACTGTGAAGGGACGTCAGACAATATCTTTATTGTCCATGAAGGGTGGACATTTCACAAATTGATCAGCCATTCCATGTTTTAGTGTAATTTCTAGGTAAAACTTTTAATTGAAGAGGCTTAAAATTGGTAGCCAGCATAATGTGATAACATACACCACTCAGCCATAACATTGTTCTCAATATGATCGCAGTTGTGGGGTGGAGTGGGGTGGGGTGTAAACAGTCAGTTCTCAAAGTTGATGTGTTTTAGCGGCAGGAAAAATGGGCAGGTGTATAGGTCTGAATCACTGGACGACAAAGGCCAAGTTGTGATGGTTATAACAGTAGGTCTTCTGGGGTGTGTCCCAGTATACAGACTCAGGCTGCGTCCGAAATCGCATACTTCCGTACTGAACAGTACGCGAAAGCAGTATGCGAGCGTGACTAGTGTGTCTGAATGTGCAGTATGCATCAAGCAGTATGCGAAAAGTTCCCGGATGACGTACTGTTTCGG
>JAOVVF010000004.1:2183137-2202317 GCA_028565595.1 Duopalatinus emarginatus
ATTCGAGCAGTGCAGACGTTCGGAACTGAAGAGGAGCAACATAAAAGTATTTTTATTTTAATAATTTCTATATTAATCATGTCTTCTGAGTAAAAAAAAAAAAAATACTTTTTAAGGTTTAAAAAACTACATTTGGGGATTTAAAAAAACGTCTGTGTTGTGACGTCATGCGTCACATGACATTGGAAAGATGGCTAATGTAGTGCGTCCGAGGCTGTGCATACTGCTCGCTCGTATACTGGAATTGTGTACTGCTTTAACGATGAAACAGTACACACTGCTTCAAATTCAGTATGTACCGCTTGAGTACGCGATTTCGGACGCTGCCTCAGTATCTATAAGGGGTGCTGAAAAATAAAGATTCTTTAAAGAATCGCGATTCCTGGTCCTGGCGATTCTGAATCGATTTAAAATGCCCAAAAATCAATTTTAAAATGCGTTTTTGATGTTCCTACTCCCGAGCTTACTGCATATCACATTACGTGTCCACTCGGCCACCGTAGAAGAGGACCGGCTAGGCCACCATACAGCAAGCTACTTATCAGCTCCCTTGCTAGCGGACTCCATTCCGACAAAATGATACAAAATATAAACGCAGTAATGCACCATGACTTTAAAGTCTGTGTGTTATTTTCAGTTAAAGGTTTAATACATTGTGGTAGACTGAAGTCTATGTTTAATTTTGTATTCATATATTTTGAATTATTTGTTCATTGATAGATTTTTTTTTTTTTTATTTAAGAAAAAGTCAGACAGCTAAGTGAACCTAATGCTGGTCATTTAAGTTACAAATTTTATCACAATCCTATTTTTGGTATAAAAAGATTTGATACAGTAAGGAACCTAAAAGTATTGTTTCAACTAAATGTTCTATTTGTTTACATTTGTCTTTTCATCTGATCAACCACAGAATGTAAACAAAATAAAAAAATTTTAAAAATTCCTGAATCAAAAATCGATTCTGAATCTAAGAGATTCACACCCCTAATATCTACGGCTGCGTTTGTACGTTTATATCATTATACCATTTTCGCTGAAAGAAAATATCACTGGTGACTCCTGCTGTCATTATTTTTTCTTTCACTTCCATGTTTGCGTGGTCAGAACACGCTGATGTCCCTAGAACACGCCTATCTCATGCCCCTATGTGATGTCTCGGTCCTGCCACAGAGATCCTCCGACGCTCACACTTAATGGCGTTCTGCTGTTTACAAGTGGCCGCTTCCTTGCCATTAAGGCAGTGTGTAGACGTGGACTCATGGTGAAACATCTCCCCCCTCGTCTTCCTCAGTGGAACTGGGCCTGAGTGGTCTATCGCTTTATAGGCTGTACTCACTAACACACTCAGAAAGGTTTATATAGACTCCACTGATGAGTAGAGTGTCTCCCTGATGCGTTGTAGAAACAGTTTTGGGATTTCCGACAGAGTGCAGAGCAGCACAAGTAACAAGCATGTGGTTCTGGATTTACAGGCATAATTGAGTGGATTTTTCTTCACAATTTTCTACTTGTGCCAAAATAGCTGAACAGTCTGGACATGCTTGGTGTCTTATTTGTGCTACATAGCTAAACATTAGGGGGCAGCCATGGCCCCTTTTGACCAGAAAGTCCCGGGTTTGATCCCTGCACGGGGCACGGCACGACTGAGGTGCCCTTGAGCAGGACACCTAACTCCCCCAAGTGCTCCGCAGGAGCCGTGGTTTGGGGCTGCCCCACACTCTGGATGTGTGTACACTGCCCCCTAATGCTCACTGGCGTGTGTGTGTTTCACTGCACGGATGGGTTAAATGTGGAGCTCACATTCCTCTGTGTGCAAACACGGTAGGCAAATAGTTCACTTTCTCAGACCTCCTTACGTACACAATACCACTGTCTGATCTCGCTAATCCAGGGAAGTTTAAGAACCTGAGTGACTTTGACAAGGGTCATATCGTGATGGATGGATGACAGGGTGAAAGCGTATTGTAGGGTGTTCCTGGTATACAGTGGTTTATACCTACCTAAAGTGGTCCAAGGAAGAACAACTGGTGAACCAATAACGGGGTCATGGACACCCAAGGGTCACTGTATGTGTGGGGCCAAGCCTAGATTGTCTGGTCCGATCCCACAGAAGATCCGCAGAAAAATCTGTTGATAACATCTTGGTGCCACAGAACACCATCAGAGGTCTTGTAGAGTCCATGGCTCAAAGGGTCAGAGGTGTTTTGGTGAAATCAGACAATTGGCATAATCTAGAACAATACTAGACAATCGAAGCAAAGGAGTCTTCAGTTTTAGCACATGAATGCCAAACTGCCATTTTGACCTTATTATCTATAAACGGATGAAAAGTAAAACGTCATTCTACAATAATAAATTGTAGTCAAATTGCTGTGGTATAAGCAGAATAAGACACTCGCCTTTAGGTGGTAGCAGTTCCTTCACTTCACTTCAGGCCCAGGAGATGTGGACAGTTTTCCTATAAAGGCACACCATTACATTGTATTTTATTTTATATTTTTTGTCCTGCATATCATCCTCAGAGCAAAGTTAGTTCTTCATCGATGTCACACTGGCTTGCTGAAGTGGCAGGACGTCCTGTCATGCATAAAGATGGAAAAGACTTCACTGTGTAGCTGAATGCTGTATCATTGTGGGGACAGCCATCTTTTTCCTGTTGTAACAGAAATGTATGCTGCATGAGTGTAGATGTTTTTGTAATTACATTTTTTCCCCTACATATAGACAAATGCTAGACAATTCCAATAATTTAATTTTACGGACAATGCTTAAAAATAAAATGATAATAATATAATTTAAAATAATAATTGATTTAAGGATGCCGTCTTTGTCAGTCTTGGCTGGCTAACAGCCTTCAGGGCTCATCTTCACATCTGAGTGCGTGTTTGTGTATCAGGGGAGCTGAGGGGGTATTAGAAGAGAAGGAAGATGATGAGATGTCTGTCTGTGGTCTGTTTGGCGTAGCAGGCTGCACGAGTCCTGTGATACTTGATCTGATGTTAATGTGCTGCTGCGCGCAAGCGAGAACGTGAGCTAGAGAGGGAGTGAGAGCCGGAGAGGGGGAGATGGGCAGATAATCCCGTCTGCCTGATGAGATTGAAGCCCCGGGATTGATTGATCGCCTAATCATAGGAGGAAATGGGCCTGAAAATGAACGGGACTTTGCCCTTGGTGCACCGCAGAGCCCAGGCAGCAGGACCACGGCATTGTTAGAGCCGCAGCTAGACACGGCCCTTAATGTGCACGGGACCTGATTTCATTTGTGTCTGATATACAGTTATACGATCCCCACTAAATGATCAAATAAAAAAAAAAAACGGAAGAAGGGGAGATTGGTGCGAGGTGTAAATCAAGCTTTATTGCTGGAATATTACTTTTTTATACTGTCTGAAATTGACGCTTTGAGAAAGGTGAAAGGGAAAAAAATCCAATATGAATTAGAATGGGTGGATGCCTGGAGACAGAGAGAGAGAGAGAGAGAGAGAGAGAGAGAGAGAGAGAGAGGTAGGAAAAAGGGAGTACTGCAAGGTGATGCAGGATGTTTTTATTGGAGCTGTTGATTTTTATTTTTTTTTTCTTTTCATAATTACGTTCACCCTATCAGTCATTTGTCTTGCAGATTCGTTTTTTTTGGAGTTTATAAAGCCGGAGTATGGGAAAAATCCTGTCATGTCACCAGATAATGCATTTTAAACAGAAAAACACCTTCAAAAATATACACAAGACTGAAGCCTCTGTTTCTTCACTATCTCTGTGCTTATCCAGCTGTTTCACTACAAAGCCGGTGGCTTTTGCCAGGTGTTTCTAAACCGTCCAAACCAGGCACTTAGCATGTTTAAATCAGGCCGTGTATGGATCTGAGGCTTAAATCAATACTGCAGCATTAGTAACTGAATCTCAGAAAGCCGCTGCAGCTGTAATCACACAGCCCGTCCTGTTGCTCATCCCAGAGGTCAATCTTATCCAAACTGTTCTGAGGAATATTATTGTTATCATATCATTTTATTAACCAACGACAGGTCAACATTTTAACAGTTTACTCATTAAAGTGCCAAAACTACTGGTACAGACTGGCGGTTTCTTCGCAAAACGGGGTAGGGGTTGGTTTAGGTGGCTTAGCATGGAACCCCTGGGACATCTGCAAGCGTCTCTGACAGGTGAACGTTGTGCGTGACGCGTTACACCGGTTTATGTCCTGCATTCATTGGGTGGATGGATTTGTTCTCCAGGACAATGCACCACCACAAACATCTAGAGACACCAGATTATGGTTAGTAGAACCTTAGTTAGTAAAGTTTGGGGTTTAGTCATTCAGAGACGTGAGAGAAGTCACGAGATCTCAGAATTGTGGATCATCAGTGTGGTGTTTATTGCATGCAGAATGTTTCTGCCAGCTTGTGAGATCCATACGCAGTCATATTTCTGCAGTCCAAGCTCTCGATACTATTTCACTTTAAAATTTGTCCCAGACACAATGATAGCTTAAAGTAGAAGCAACTGCCCTTAGAGGGAGTTCAGATTAAACAGGATTATTATTATTATTTTTCGGGGAGATGTCAAAACTCTTCTTTATGGTAAGATGTGGTGGATATAGCAATTAATGTTTGTAAAATCTGTCATTTCCCTTTTGAATCACTCCTAGCTGGGTTATTTTGTGTGTGTGTGTGTGTGTGTGTGTGTGTGTGTGTGTGTGTGTGTGTGTGTGTAACTAATCCCCTAATGTGAGACTACATGTCACCTAGACGAGATTAACCTTATTACCAGCCGATGATATGATACAAGTGATTCAGATTATTGCTGTCTACAAGTGATTATTGCTGTCTACCTGTCTGTCTCCTCCTAGAGGAAGGTGTGTGAGCTGCAGTAGGGTGTGTGTGTGATGATGTGTGTGTGTGTGTGTGTGTGTGTGTGTGTGTGGGCATTCAAGGCAGCTCTGCGAGGCTGCTGAAAGTGCCGGAGCCAACTGATCAATGGCATTTATCACCGAGTCAATACTCCAGTCTATATCACTCTCTGTTTACTCCTGCTCCGCTAGTGGCATGTTAAACTGAGCGTGCTCTAAACTGCCACCCCGGGGCCTCTCTAAAAGCCACCCTCGCCACCACCATTGATTGACATGTCGATTAGCAGAGGAAACTGTTGACAGTGCAGCTCCGTTTGATGATTATGGGCAGCTTGACAAAAGGGCTTTTTTAACATTTATACGCCTCGTATTAGAGTGCACGACCAGGCTGTTAGTTTGACTTTTATCTACGTCAAAATATATCTGATCATCGCTGATCAGCCATAACATTAAAAACAGCTAAACCTAAACAGCTCAGAACAGTCAAGCCGTATGGACTCCACAAGACCTAATGGTGTTCTGGGACCAAAATGTTACCAACGCATATTTTGTGGGATTGGACCAGACGGTTCCTTCACCTCCACACACACCTCTTGGGTGTCTTTGACCCTGACATTGGTTCACCGGTTGTTTTTCTAAAGTCAAACCAGGAATGTGCAGTGGAACACACACACTAGTGAACACTAGGGGACGGTAAACACACTTGCCTGGAGTTGGAGTGCAGCCACAAACCACTGGGTCTGGGGAGCAGTTGGGGGAGGGTTAGGTGCCTTCATCAAGGGCTTTTCAGCCCTATGCGGGGATCAAACCCAGGACCTTGTGGTCACACGAGCCCACAGCTGCCCCCACAAGTGTCTGTGGAGAGCTTTAGGTCGATATTAACCACTGTTTATTGGGACACACCCTATAAACCCTACAAGACCTGCTGTTTTGTAGACTAGACATCACAGTTTGGTCCTCGTCAGATCCTTACACTTGCCCATTTTTCCTGCTTCCAACACATTAACTTTAAGAACTGACTGTTTACCTGCTGTCTGATCTAAAACCCACCCTGAGACAGGTGCCACTGTAACAAGATGATCAGTGATAATCATCATAACCTGCAGAAAACTCTTCTTGCTTTCATATTTATTTTTTTGCGAAGCGATGTTAATGTTGTATAATGTTCTTTCGTCTTATTGTTATTAGCATTTTTATTTTAAGCAGAGTGGACCATGTTTGAGAAAAGGTCAAGCGCGAGTTGCTCTTCCTGCCAGCGTATTAAAAACTTTTCTCCTCTCGGTTGTAAGCCAAGTTGCGTTTCTTAATTCATCTTTCTTAATTGCGTTCGCTGTTAGCCTGGAAATAATCACAGGCTAATCTTAAATACGCTCTCAGACTGGAAGGGCCCTCATCATCAGTGGCTTTAACACGCAACATTTAATCACTGTCAGCTATTCAACAGAGGGAAAAAAAAGCGAATTTTTAGTCATTTAGTCATTTTCAGGCCGTAGTTCATTATGTTCATCGTCGTAAGGTAATTGCCAATGTTCTTTTTGTAATGATGTACTGTATTTCTGATCCTGCAAAAAATTCTAATTTCACACTCTTGGTATGCAGACCTTTGGCTCCTTTCAGTATAATGAGAGAGGCAATTTAGTTATCAAAACACTGTGTTTGGAGAGACTAGTATCCATGAGAGTTTCGTGCTAGTGTGAAGTCTACATTATAAAGTAAGCTGACAGCCATTGAGAAACAGTAAATTGCGAACTTAGACACTCGTCAGGAAAAAAAAAACCCTTAAATGACTGTTTTTGTTCTGGATTGTTCAAACAAGGCCAGAGTTCACAAATCTCTCTCCCTCTCTTTCTGCCGCTGACTCTAAAGACCTTGCGGTGATTTAATCTCCACCCGAATTGAATAAGCTTGACCTTATACAGACAACACTAATTACAAAACCAGATCAGTCCTCTTAATACAGGCCTGCACTTTTGCCATGCAGACACATATTTTTGCATATTTGGCACTTTTGACGCACTGCAGAACCAATTCCATGATGGAGGACTTGGCTAATGTCGAGCTCATCCTATTTGCTTGTTGGGTCAAATATTGCATGGGTTTATTGTTTTTTTTTTTTTCCCTGCAAGCCAGTGGTTTAATTGGCGCTAGGATGTCCTCAACGTTATGGAACATGCTGAGAAAGTCAACATTGCCCCACAGCGTCTGCGTATTTAAGACTGTGTGTCATGTATGAGATCAGTACCTGTACACTGAAGTACCTGAAAAACTGATACACCAGTCTATTACTTGCTAGGCCCCTTACCTAACATGGACTCGACAAACTTGCGGAAATATTCTGTAGGTAATAAACACTGCACTTCCTGCAGAACAATCCACGATTCTGTTCTGTTCCGAGGTCTGAGGATTTCTGTGTTCCACAGCACCTTGCATGGCATCTTTGATGTGTTCAAGAACGTTGAGATCTGGTGAGGTGTAAATGACAAAACCCCTAACTCAGAGTTCCTCTAACCATAATTCATTGTCTCTAGACATGTGGTGTTGCATTGTCCTGTTGGAAGATGCCAAACCAGGACATGACCTGGTGTATTTTATCAGAAAGGAGGCACAAGTACTGTAGTGAGATTTCTAGATGCACCAGGAGTCCCTCGAAATACCAGCTATTGGATCCACCATACCATTATGAATCCACCAGCAGCTTGTGTGTTTTGCATCAGCTCGTCTGTACCAGTCTTTCTGACAGTTCAGTGTATCTATTCAGTGTAAATAACACAGGTTTTGGGTCAGGGGTTATTATTTATTTCCTCCATATGACTTTTCCTACTGCTTCCCAGCTTTTCTTTTTGTCCGCTGAGCCTCTTCTGTTTGCCCCAAGTACCCTTGATGTTACGCAGGTCATCATTAAGTGAACGTTTGCTCGTGTGACTCAACAGCGTCTGGTCCTGTTTTGTTCTCCGCAGCCTCACCTTGTTCAGTTTTATGGCCAGATTTTCATGTTTCCAAAGAAAGAAAGCTGACTTCATATTTTCATTAGTCAAGCTTACTACACACACGGGTAATAGTTTGGCCATGTCACTTTCCATGCACACACGTCCAAATATTAACGATTCCTCGCTGTTCTTTAGAGCTTCGGTCATCCAAATTGATCTCGGATGTTCCTTCTTTCATCCATAAGGAATTTGTTTTCTCTATTTTGTCTTTTTCCTGTGATTTTTCTCCCCAGTTTAGACCTGTCCAATTTCTATCCATCAGGCGTCGCTCAGCTGTCATGCCATGGGTACATCGGTATATCTGAGCTCATATATGTGTGTGTGTGTGTGTGTATACGTCTAGAGACACCAAATTATGGTTAGAGGAACACTCACTGAGTTTGGGGGTTTTGGCACTCTCACCCAAGTCAACAGAATTGTGGAGCGTTCTGCCGAAAGTATGGCGTAAGTTCGTTGAATACGGAATACGAGATTGTGGAGTCCGTGGCCCGCGTGGGACCTACCAAGTATAAGACTGGTGTACCAGTTTTTCTGGCACTTCGGTGTAGTATAAAATCTTGCATAGAAACAAGCTCTATAAGTGAGCGACGTGTTCATGCCAAGCCAGCAGGCCTCTATCTATCTACCAGCCAGATATCTAACCTAAACCAGCTTTTTTTGAGCTGAAGCACAAACCTGGTTCCTGTTATATGCATCATTTACTACCTGTAAACAGTTTGCGTAAAGGCGTTTATAGATGATTTATAAGACCCCCCTCCTGCATATTGTTGACTCGCTCAAACTCAAACCAAAGCTGCGGCCTGCTAATGGAGGAGTCGGGTAAAGCAAGTGATTTTGGGATCGGAGCACATGCGATACTCAGGTTTTCATCTAACACTAGATGCAATGCAGTGTGTGTGTGTGTGTGTGTGTGTGTGTGTGTGTGTGTGTGTGTGTGTGTGAGAAAGTGTTTGCGTGCAGTCTGCAGCCTTGATGCAGGCTGTGTATCAGATAAAGTATCTCCTTTATGTTGCACACAGCTTTAAAACCTGTGGAGACCCCTTCACTTAGATTGACTTTAATCTTTGAGCCTTTTTGCCTGTCACCTCAAACTGTGTGCTGCCTGACATGATAATGATGTGAACCTGTCCAGAGTATTAGAGTTAAGCTGACTGATTAGACTCCACATCGATTAGCCTATCACTCATTGCCGGCCACACCGGAGACGCCGCGTAACACACAACACAAACATTTCTTATACACATTCGGGAGCAGGGCCACCAGGCTGGATTTAAAATATCTTAAATATAAAATTTAGATTAGATTTATTTTTTTTTACGTTGCACCTGCTGTCTAAGAAATGCACAGAAATGATGGATTACTAACATAAGTGTAATCTTTTATATTTAATATCTTTTATATTTCATATTTACCCACACAAGCCTTTAGTGCCACACAGAATCGATTCTGGATTCTGATTGGTCCGAATGTGTTCATACCATTGTTCATGTGCAGCAGGAAATCACTGGTTTATATGAACACGCTTGTTTTAACACCGTGTTGTTTCTATAGTAACCGGGAATACACTGACGTGAAAAGCTGGTACAGACGAGCCTATGTGAAATACACAGCAACACCACCTGCATGTCTTCGCTTGCCTCCAGCAGTCCGTATATAAAGCGAAAGCCGTCTATGGATGCTTCATATTGGTATAGGGTTTGTTTAGCTGGCATTTCTGACGGGTTTGACCTTTTTCAACAGGAAAAACACATCTAAAGACGCCAAATTCTGGTTAGAGGAAGTTGAGTTGGCAGTTTTTTTTCTGGCACTTCACTGTGTAGTAATTTACAAGAACTCACAATGGGCGCTGCATATAAATGTCTGAAAGTTTTTCCATATACACACACAGCCATATATTTTTAATTTTCAAC
The DNA here is from genome assembly GCA_028565595.1 of Duopalatinus emarginatus. Taxonomy (NCBI): domain Eukaryota; kingdom Metazoa; phylum Chordata; class Actinopteri; order Siluriformes; family Pimelodidae; genus Duopalatinus; species Duopalatinus emarginatus. The sequence goes on from JAOVVF010000004.1 coordinate 2,192,878, forward strand.
TTCTTTATATTTATATTGTTTTTTATTGTTCTAATTCTTTTCTATTTTTGTATTCCTGACCCCCTACTTTTTATCCCTGCTGCTGTAACAATGCAAATTTCCCTGTCTGTGCGAAAAATAAAGGATTGTCTTATCTTATGTTGTTTTAAATTGCTAACAAACATGTTTATCAGGAAAGAAAAATGTATAATCAATATGGTGGTGAATTTATTTATTTATTTATTTTTTTTAAGACAGGTAAGTTCTCACAACGTTCTCGCAAGCTGCCTCATTTTGTCTTGTTAGCTTTAAAGAGGTGGCGGTCAGAAACGAACTGCTCATACAGGCTATAATGTACGTGAAATCTGAAATTTAGGATTACGTTATACTATGAAATCTGAAACTTAAGGTGCACTTGCCCAAGGCACGCTTTCTCACACCATTATGACTTGAAATATGTAGTGGTTGTCCAGCTGAACCATGCCCAGGCCCATTTTAAAGCTGGCCAGTTGAATCATCAAACTAGTCAAACAAACTGAAATTTGGGGGGCAGACTTGCTCAGGCACGGTACAGCTACAGTACCTAGCGTGTGAGTGCCCCATAAAACTGTTGGAGTTCATACCCGTTCCTCTTGGGTTGTATCACAACACCCTGAAGTTGATTATCTTACTATAAGGGTGTTTATATTTGGAGTTCAGTTTCCTACATGATAACTTTTTAGCCCTGCTTTGTTTAGCAGTCACGCTTGCAAAAGTGAGGTATGACGTACATTTTGGGAGGCAGTCGTCAGAACTGTGCACCATGCTGGGATTAATGCACTTATCAGAGTCGTGTACACCTGTGGAAAAACAGTATAAGGTGTTAAAATGGATAAACGGCAGAATTTATTCTGCTGCACGTACAAAAGAAGGTATGCCGCAGAGAGAGGACGTTTCTGAATCCGATGCGTGTTCATACCCGAAACGAATCGCACCAGATTTCGATTTGTAACAGACCAAGACCATCTGCTGGCTTATTACAGGGGCAGCTAAAGGCTTCTGGTTAAGAAACCAGCCTTGTGACCGGAGGGCCCCCGATTCGGTCCCTGGAACCGACAAGACTTAACTGAAGTGCGCTTGAGCAAGGCACCTAACCCCCTAACTGCTCCCCATGTGCCGGAGACTCGAGTTCTTCCACTCCAACCTTAACTGACTGTTGCACAGGGACGTTCTCATGCGTCTGTCTGAAACCTTGGTGTTCTCTCTACATAGACCGCATTTTACCTGCTACATGTGCTCCTGAGAAAAAGACTGCCTCAAAATGCTGCCTAGGGAGGTACCTTATTCTGACTGATGTTCACATTGGGCTGCATGGTAGCTCACTAGGTATAAAGACAGACCCAGTGTGCTTCATTCATTATGGTAACGGGAGGTACAAAGCTTATCTGAATAAGAAGCTTGTGCTTCAGCGTTGCCGTGTCTTTTAAAAACGGACGTCTCTTTTTAATCATTTTTATGTTTTACAGACAATAATGCTTCTTTAATAAAGAAGGTAAAGAATAAAAATCATAATTAATTAATTAATCATCCAGCTACTCTACATGCAACTCTAGCCAGTTGAAAACGGCAAAATGATATGAAAAATGTGTGCATGTTTTTCTGGCTGTGATGTCCTTCAGCGTGCATTATGATTTTTGAGTGATTTTATTTCAAAATTTAAAACGAAGCGCAGTCTCTTTGTGTCTTCCATTAGGCTGCGGACATTGTCTACGTTATAATCTGACGGGAAGTGACTCCGATCAACACAAACAAACCTGGTCAAGGTTTTCCTGCAGTGAGCAGTCATTGTACAACAGCAGTCGACGTTTGCGCATCTGATTCTTAGGAATCCAGCTCCTGAGAGTCCGCGTTCCTAATGAGAAACAGCAGAGCCTTGCAAAAGCGGGCCGCTTTATAATTCAACGCTATTATTGTTGTTGGCATGGAAAGAAACATGCACATAAACCGACAATATTCCAGATGTCTCACGACTGCATCAGCTGTGTATCTTTTAGTGACCTTTAGAGTCGACAGCCTCAAAGGAAAGGTTAGTGGTCCGCTGTGTGCAACGCGTGCTGGACCCGAGGCTGCATTCCCCCTCCTTTAATACACACTCCACTCCTGTGTGTGTGTGTGTGTGTGTGTGTGTGTGTGTGTGTGTGTAAGGGAGAGAAAAGAGAGCAGTCTGGTAAAGGTTAGGACCCTAGCCTTGTCTGAACAGTCTGAGGCCTTTAATCCAGGAACAAAGTAATTAAAGTCCAACGCCGGAGAAAAGGCCAATTAAAGTGAACTGGAGGCCCACGTCTGGAAAATGAGCACGTTTGCTGCAGAAAGCGAGCCCTTTTATCAGGCCGGTGGGATCTTTTTTGCCCGGGTGCTCAGGGAATCATTAGGCCTGCCAGCCATGAGTGTGTATTACTCAACCATGAGTTCTTTATTTCACTTGTAAAACCACAACGTGCTCAACACCCAGAGGCCAAGCAGCATTCTGATGATTGATCGAAATACACAATCATACACCGTACGGCCAAAATTATGCGGACGCCTGGCCGTCACATGCTTTCCAAAATGATCTGCACGTACGCAGATTTAGTCCCTCTTTACTGTTCTGATCAGCTTCACACTCCTGCCAAGCCTTTACTAGATTTTGGCAGTGAGGGTTTGTGCATGGGTGAGATCAGGCACAGGCACTGAGACGAGGGTTGGGTCAGGTGAGCTGGAGGTCAGGACTCACTCTTCCACTCTATGGTCTTAACATACCATGTCTTTCTGGAGCTCGGCGCATGCTCAAATGCATCATTATGCTGGAACAGGCTTGCCAAAGAACCACATATGAGTGGTCAGGTGTCCACATACTTTTGGCCATATTATAAAGCACTGGAATAACTTTATCTATGTACTCTTTTTTGATAACGCTGTGGTTGTGTATCAGTATATTAGCATTCTGAAGACAGACCTCCTTCAGGAGTCTTCAGAGAGAGGTCCACTAAAGCCGTGCAGAGACAGTCGGTGTGGACGGAGCAGATTCTGGACACGAGCCTGGCCCGATGACGACTACACCGAGCCAACTTCAAGTCGGCCGGTTATATCAGATTATGTTTCCTTAACCTCTGACCATCTAATTAATCTACTTGCCCGGCTCTTCACTTTTAGCCAAGCTTTCAGCATCTTGGCTTCTCGGCCCCAGCTGTTGTCCATGTGGACACACGCTTCTGGCCTGCGATCGCTCCTGCCGCACTTAAACCAGGTCATTAGAGCGAGATTTGCCCACACATCTGTTCAGCATGCACAGAAACATCCACTTCACTTACCAGCCACGGGCATCTGCGTGCTATTTTCTGCCCTCTGCAGGCTAATTGGAGTAATGAATACAGTACATGATGTAAGATCTCGTCTTAGGTGGGTGACGATGATGCTTATGAGGAGAAATGTCTTGGCTGTGACGATTGGCAGGATGTTGCGAAGTATTGCACCGAGATGTTTAAAATAAATAAATGTTTGGGTATTTAAGGATGTTTCAAGCCAAGCACCATGGACAAGAATAGTTTTAATATAATATTTATTAATATTTAAGGAACTTCTATGAATGCTTTATGTTTATAATCTTTTTTTGTGTGTGTGTTTGTGAAGCATCTCAGTTTATCTGGATAAAGCTGTCAGAGTTACAGCTCTGTTATTTTTTTTATGTTTCACTCTGCCACACTTGATCTATAGTCCAGTGTCACTGAACTGTTTAAAGATCAGGCGTCCTAACATATCCTTACATTCTCCTGTTCTGTGCTGACAGGAGTGGCACTAAATGTGGTCTTGCCTTTGAAACTGTACAATTAATTGCCAGAAAAACTGGTACACCAGTCTAAAACTTGCTAGGTCCCCCACGGGGCAGAGTTGGACTTGCAGAAATATTCAGTAGGCAGTGAAGACCAGACTTTCTGTAGAACGGTCCACAATTCTGCTGTATTCAGAGATGTAGGTTTGCTGTGTTCCACAGAGCCTTACGTGGCATCCCAGATGTGTTCGATAACATCAAGATCTGGTGACTTGAGTGTTCCGATAACCATAATTTGGCGTCTCCACCATGGCTGGTGGTGCAGTGTCATGTTAGAACTGGCCAGACCTATCAGAAGGAATGCCGGATGTAAACATGGTCAGAAAGAAGGTACACATGTGCCAGAGATGTTTGTAGATGTACCAGGGGTCCCATGGAATGCCAGCTAAACAAACCTCATATTATTATGAAGCCACTAGCAATTTACTAGGTGTTTTTTTTTTTTCTGATGCTCCAGCGTATCCAGAGATTTTTTTTATTTTTTTTATTTTTTTTTTGCTCGGCATGGCTGTAAACAGTAGTGATTTAGGCTACATCTCAGCTTGATCCAGCGTAGCCGGTCTCCTCAGAACCAGCCGCGTCTGAAATACTCACACCGGCACCACCGGCCATGCCACAGTCAAAGGCTTTTCTGTTAAGTGGCTGCCAGTCTGTACAGTCTTTCTCCACACTCGTTCACACATTTCTCTTCCCCTAGTCAATCCTACATCATTCACCTTGGTTCAGAAATCAAGGAAGGGACCTCTCTGTCCCCAGTAGGCAGCTGCGTTATCGGCTGTACAGCATGCTGAAGCTCTGAGAGTCGATTTCATGTCTAATAAGCTGTTTGTGGAGGTGTGTTAATAGATGATTTGCCCCCCTGTGGGCCAAATTTAATGTAGTGATATTTGTAGTAGTATTATTTGGTGTGGGACGTGACTGAATGCATCACAATTCTGAAGTTAGAGGTAGAAGGCATGCGCAGCTCATGCGCAGTTTCTGACCGAGGATGCTGAGCGGCTAGTTAACTTGTTCAGTGGATTAAGGGAAGCAAGTCCGGAGTGAGGATGACTACGTGGGTATACTGTCTATCCTCTGCTTTAAAACAAAAAAACGTTCTGATGCAGTACATTGTAGTCAGCAGGCTGTTGTTTGACATTTCAGAGACGAGATGTAGTTGTTCTGTTGTTGCGTCACGTAAAAATATAAAAACAATAATAATGATACACTGATGTGCCAAAGGAAAATTTGTAGCCTGAAAAAATAACATGTACCAGGAGTGTAGGAATGCAGAAATGGACTCCAAGTTTGCGGAAGTATTCTTTAGGCAGTAAAATACAGTATGTTCTGCAGGACGGTCGACATTTCTGAGATCAGCAGACACCAGTGCATACATACAGTGCCAGGCATTTTGCATAGCCTCATCTGTACCGGTTTGGTGGCCCCTCAGTGTACCTTTCTACAAACTAAAGAAAACCGTGCTGTGTGCCAACAGGAGCGTTTTATATAACGGTTTCGTCACCGTTTCCACAAAACCTGCATGCTTCAGATTCTCAGAAAGACCGCGTGTCATAGCAATAGCAATTTTATTTATCACGGCTCCATCATATCGTACGCCGTTTGGAGTAATCATGCATATTAATAGTATTTCCTGGGTATATATATTATCCAAACGTTTCTGCCGATTTCTCATTTCTCCTTTCCATGGCCGTTTCTCATCCCCATACCATTCATTTCTTTGAGCAGACAGTGAGCCAGTAGTGTCCTTTTGAAAAGGTAATGACGCTGGTGTGTTGATATTATGGATGCGTGCGGCGTAGCGTAATGACCCAGCTCTTTATTGCCTGCCGCATACTAATCCCAGAGCTGGAGGAGTGAAATGACACCTGCAGGGTGGTTTGTGCGTGCGTGCGTGCGTGTCTGCGAGCGTGTGTGCGAGTATGTGTGTGCGCATGTGCACGAGCCGCACACCCACATGAAACGAACAGCACCATTAAAAATGATCAAAGAAATTACCGCACTGTGCTGCAACGAGCCGCTCTGCGACGTGTGGCTAAGTGCACACACCACTCCCCGTACAGCATACACACACACCGACACGCATACCAATCACACTTTTACCTGAAATATACATGCCGTCTGCGAGATTCGCCGCGTGTGTACGTTTCGCCCGAGGCGTTTCGAGCAGCGCAGGAAATCACGCTCGTGCTTACTCTATAAATTGCTGTCAGTATTATGCCACGCCGCCATGCTCGTCAAATATTTATGGATCTGTACCGGTAGCATTCGACAACCCAAATCAAATATTGATACGTCATTAAATTAAAGCATTAACACACTTTTCAGTTTGGCACTAAGACAATACTGGCCTTTTTATTTAATTTTTTTTTTTTTTTTTAAGTGTTGATGTGATTTAAAGTTAAACCGATGAAAAGTGCATCACGTTTCCATTCAGCACTGCTGTGTACAGGAGAGTTTCATATTCCAAGGTCCACCGATTTTTGTCTGTCTTTATGTATCTGTCTTTATGTATCTGTCTGTCTGTCTCTGTCTATCTATCTGTATCTGTCTGTCACTGTCTGTCACTGTCTGTCTGTCTCTGTCTATCTGTATCTATCTATCTATCGGTCTGTCTGTCACTGTCTGTCTGTCACTGTCTGTCTGTCACTGTCTGTCTGTCACTGTCTGTCTCTGTCTGTCACTGTCTATCTGTCTGTCACTGTCTATCTGTCTGTCTCTGTCTATCTGTCTGTCTCTGTCTGTCACTGTCTGTCTGTCTCTGTCTATCTGTATCTATCTATCTATCGATCTGTCTGTCACTGTCTGTCTGTCTGTCACTGTCTGTCTGTCTCTGTCTGTCTCTCTGTATCTATCTATCTGTGTCTATCTATCTATCTATCTATCTATCTATCTATCTATCTATCTGTCTATCTATGTAACTGTCTTTGTCTATCTATCTAACTGTCTCTGTCTATCTATATATCTGTCCATCTATCTGTCTATCAATGTCTGTCTGTCATTGTCTGTCTGTCTATCTATCTGTCTATCTGTCTATCTATGTCTCTGTCTAACTACCTCCCTGTACCTACGTTGTTTGCTTGTTTGTATATAGGTTTATCTACCTACCTACCTATTTGTTTATTTCCTTCTTTTATATTTCTATCTATCTTTTTGCTTGTCTATCTAATCACCTGCCTTCCTACATATTTATTTATCTATCCGTCTGTCTACTCATTCGTTCATTTATTTATCTGTTTGTTTAGAACTGAAGAAAGAAAGCCTATACCCCCCCCCCTTTCCTCTCTCTTATGACCAGCCTGGAAAGGCAGAATGCTGCCACATACAGCAGAAAATAGATTCTGAAGGTTGAATAAGTTCTGAGAGAGAAAGAGAAACGGTTGGGGAGGTGTAGGGGGGGTGTAGGTGACTGCATCCAAGACGAGATTGCATTTGTATTCTAATTATTTTCACAAATGTCATTAAATTTTTTTTTCCCAGCACCGGAGGCTAAAGATCTCAGGGAGCCATTTTAGTAAAAGAACCCTCCTCCCTCTCGTGTGTCGCCGGTCTGAGCGAGCGAGCGAGCGGCTGTGCGGTAGCTTTGGTAATTACACAAGGTTTTGATTTACGCGCTGCAAGCTGACGAGTGATGTACGAGTGATATACAGATGCAGAGATGGCCTGATGTGTATTCATGATCTCTGAGGCGATGCCTTAACTACCTTTCATTTTGAGGAAATCGGGGTTTAAAGGTGCAAGGATGGGGCTTCTACCTCTCCTCCCCCTCTTAACCCCCCCGCTCTCTCTCTAATCTCTCGCTTTCTTTTGGCTCTGTCCTCCAGTGTCACCTTTCTCAGACTTTACTTGATACACACTACTGAAATGAAATGCATGACAGGGATGGATGAAGCTCAGGGTTAGTTAGTAAAGATTTTAGGGTCCTGGTTGCCCCTCATACAAGTGCACACGTGTAGCACAAGCAATATCCATGCATCCCACTACCATTATCATTTATCATGAACAGGGCATGTAGACGACGTCGAGCATCCTGTTCAGCTCTCAAGCTGAAGAGCTAAGAGTCACGAAGCTGTAGCGCCACCTGTCCCTACTGTTATCTGGCAGTAAGCTTCACACTTGTCCACACGTTCAGCTGGACAAATACAAACACGTCCAGACCCTGGGCCTCGCTCTCTCTCGCTACTTCCCTCCATCAACATTTGCTATTCGTGTTTGATTTTCTGGAGCAATGAGATATTTTATGAGAGCTTCCTTTTTTCCGCCCCTGTTCATCAGCCCGCGGTGGCGCACGAGTAAAAAGGAACGGCCCGTCTTTGTGCTTAACATATGTAACGCCACGCTAATCAGGCGGCGCCCTGGCACACAGCAGCCCCACGTTCATCCCGATATGATAAATAATGCAAATGCGGCCGGCGGAGGCAAATGCCAGAGCAGGCACGCGGACGTGGGGAGAAGCGATTGTTGTGCTGTCAGGCAGATTTGCATGAAAAAGGCCGGCCTAATTGCGACACTTAGCTGCGGTATCCTGATAATACGGAAACGGGACGGCGCTCCTCTATAACGCAAATCCCGACCAAACCAATTTACGCCATGGATTTAGGGAGGCGGGACGGAGCAGAGACAGCGGATTTTTGTCACGAGCGATTCGCTGCCATCTTTTCCGGCCACACAGATCACGATAAGCCGTTCATTCAGCACATTTCAGCCTCTTTCATTTCCCAGTACAGAAATGAACTGCAAAAGAGTGGTTTCAGGGTAAGGGCAGTGTGTGAGAGAGAGAGAGAGAGAGAGAGAGAGTGCACGTGTGTGTGTGTGTGTGTGTCTGTGTGTTGGGGGGGTGTGGGGGGTTATTTGATGTTTGAATAGAATAGGGTGTGGAGCATTGGCTGCCGTAGGCAAGCCTGCCTTCCTTTTCTTCCTTTAATAATAAATGATGGATGTTTCAAATTAGAAAACAATGCAGCGAGAATCCAATTTAGTCTTCGGAGGGAGTATAAATAAATAAAAAAAAACCCTCCAGTGGAGTTCTGTATCACCATGCCCCTCGTTTGCTCTAACGCTCACACAGCGCGTATGATTTAATGCGGCTTGTGAAAATGGCGCCATTATGTACACTATTAACAAATCAAGAGCTGTTCCACCGAAGAGTGAAGCGCCGGCACTTAGGGGTTGGTGGGTGGCCTTCTGTCTCCCGACACTGATTTATGGGCCCTGTTTCTAATCAAGGCAAGGGCACAACTCAAGATGGGGATTAGCACAATGTTCACTGGTGTGGCAAAGCGGGGGCAAGAGCACAGTAAGGGGTGGCACTGCGTAATTAGAGTAGAGGGGAAAAAGTTTGCATCGCGTCACGACCGAACGACCAAACCAGGGCGTTTAAATAGTTCAGAAATGGTCAAAAGGAAAAAGAATGATGATGGGGTGGAGGGGTGGGGGGTGTTCAGTGCCTGGATGTATCCACAGAATGTGTTTCAAATTTGTGAAGGCTTATGTGTATAAAAAAATGCATTCTTTAGCATAAGCATTGATTTGTAATTAAACATATTGTTAAGTCACGTTCTAAAATACACTGCATCAATTGCATCCGCCAGTCCAGATAAACAAACCCAACATGATA
>JAOVVF010000004.1:2203551-2223508 GCA_028565595.1 Duopalatinus emarginatus
AAATGATGTTGGGTTTGTTTAGCTGGTCTTCCATAGGACCCCTGGTACATCTACATCTGTCTCTGACAGGTGAACACTGTGTGTGTCTCCTTTCTGGCGAGTTAAACCCCGTTCATGCCATCCGTTCATTCTGCTGAGTTTGGCCTCTTCTAATACGATGCCACGTACGTCAAAAGACGCCAAATTATGGTTAAAGAAACACGTTTTTATAGATTTTCGGTTTTGCCCTCCCACCTACGTCACCAGATCTACATTACAAAACCCTTCTACAGAAAATGTGGCGTTCATTATTCTACAGAATATTTCCACAAGCTCTTGGCGTCCATGTCCAGTCTTATATCTGCAGTCCTGCGCTCTCGTCTCGTCTCGTCTCGTCTAAGTATTGAACAGGTGTACCAGCTTTTCCGTCACTTCCGTGTACATGCTGCGAAAGACGTGTCTAATCTCCTGGTATTATTAAAACGGTCCAATTGATTAGCGAAGGGTTCAGGAAGCTCCTTCACCCTGATGGCTAAACACTCAAACATATAACATAATGTGCAACCATAATAATATAAAATACGCAGACAAACGGTTTAGGGAAATACAACTAATCATCTGTCTCCAAGCCGATTTATTTGCTTACAGGCTAATGATAAGGAAGGTTAGAGACATCTGGTTGTCCTTCTTTGGACCACTTTTGGTTGGTATTAACCACTGTATACAGGGACACATCCTGTAAGACCTGCTGCTTTGGAGATGATCTGACCCAGTCGTCTAGACATCGGATTACAGTGACACTGGGTCAAGGCGTGGGATATATTAGTTCTCTAGTAAGTTGATGTGTTGGAATCAGGAAAAATGGGAAAGCTTGAGGATCTCACTGGCTTTGACAAAGGACGAATTGTGATGTCTAGACGACAGACAGATCATCTCGACAGATCATCAATAGGTCTTTTGGGGTGTGTCCGAGTACACAGTGGTTAAAACATACCAAAAGTGGTCCAAGAAAGGTCACCTGAACGCGTTTGTGTGTCTTTATGTGTGTATCTGGACCGTGTGGTCCGATCGAACAGAAGATCCACAGAAGGACCTGTTGCTGACGGTTTCTTGTCAGAGGTCAAGAGGTCAGAGCTGTTTTGACAGGTGGTCTTAATGTTATGGTTGATTGGTGTATGTATGTAGAATGGCAGCATTTATAGTTTAGCTGTGGTTTAGAGGTTTTTTAGCTTGGAGGAAATGCTGCTAATGTTTACTTAGTGTTAAGGTCAGTTCACTGAAGGTAAAAGATGCACATTATTTAGTCCAGCCCAGACATTTACATTGGTTCACGTTAAGTTTATTAAACAGATCAGAAATATGTCTTTTTATTAATCCTTCTTTAAAAAGTTGAGTTCTAAACTTATCACATAGCACATATCTGATTATTTTACTCTACTTTATTGGTTGATGTTCGACCCGTGTCGTATTCAGTTTCCCAGCGTGCAGCAGTGACCCTCCGCCAGATATTAAACAGTTCCGTCAATTCGTTATAATATTTTGTGATCATAAACTGTTTTTAAAAAGTCGCTGCAGAAACAACTGGTGTCAGTATGTTCTGTACCCCAGCACCTGTACAGCTGCTTGCACAGTGGTGCTGCTGCAGGCTTGTGGTTAAGGAACCAGCCCTGTGACCGGAAGGTCCACGGTTCGATTCCTATAATCAGCATGCCTCAATATGACTGAAAGGCACCTAACACCCACCTGCTCCCTGCTCTGGGCACTTGTATGTACTGCTCCCTAGTGTGTGTGTGTGTGTGTGTGTGTGTGTGTGTGTGTGTGAGATTTAGTATGCAGGTGGGTTAAATGCAGCAGTAAGTTTTACAAGCTTAGTAAGCCAATCGTTCACTTTCATTTTCCTGCAATGTTGTGAACGAAGCATGATCATGTGACCATGTGGCACAAGTTTTCCAGTGCCACCTGCTAGAAACTGTAAAAGTTGTATTACTGAAGAGACGTACATGCATGCATACATACATCCAGACAGACGAAAACGAATCTGATCAGGGGTTAGGTCTGGTTTCTAGTAAACACAGTCTGATGATGTGACGATAATGCACTAATAACGGTGCTTTTTATGTTGGGTTTCTGTATTTTTCAGTATTACAGAGGGAGGCGTAGGCTTGCGGTAAAAGAAACCAGCCTTCGGGACCAGAGGTCCCCAGTTCGTTCCCTGCAACAAAAGACTCGACTGAAGTGCCCTAGAGCAAGTCACCTAACCCATAACTGCTTCCTGGGCGCTGCAGATAGGCACTGGCTGCCCAGTGCTCTGGTTATTGTGTCCACACTGCCCCCATAGCGTGTATGTGTGTGTTTTACTGCGCTGTTTGGTCAAATGCAGAGGTGCACAGTGGTCCATGAGTGGTTTACAGTTCACTTATGTACCATATAGAGCCTACTTCGGATTTATTCACGTATTAAGCATTTTTATTTAAACGGACAAGTCACTTTCACGTATTTAATTTTATTACTACACACAAAATCTGACACGGACGTTTCGGTCCACATCCGAAGCGGTTGTATAAAATACAACGGATTTATAGCATGTACGCTATAAATCCGACCGTTTCTGCGGTTATGTATCAGTATAGTATTTATTATTCATGTTGTAATGGTGGAGGAGTTGTGTCCGCAGACGTGCACTAGGGTAACAGAAATAAAAACGTTTCCTCTCTCCGCCTGCTAAAAAAGAAGTGGTGTTCGCACTGTTGGCACTTCTCTGCATGATTCATTAAGTCTGCTGTCTTTTGCAAAAATCAGACCTCCGCAGAACGTGATTAGAGGTCAGGACGGAAACGCGGCGGCGCTCTGCGAAACCTGTGATTTCTCATATCATCTTGTTGCCCGTAAAGTGTTCCAGTCGCAGATTACTTTCCTCACTTTTTCCCTTAGTCCACAGAACGTAACGATGTGTATCTTTTCGGCGTCTCCGCTCTCACGCTCGATCATTTCCTCACTCCCTGTAACTGCTTGTCTTTCTTTTCCCCTCAACCTCCTGCCATTATCCCTGTTCACAGTAGTGTCCTAGCGTATTCTCTCTCTCTCTCTCTCTCTCTCTCTAGCGTCCCACCGTGGTCCCGCTCTCTAATGAAGCCAGCATGACCGCCAAACCCGAGCCAGAAGGAAATCTGGCTTTTCGCTCTCGCTCTACAGTTTGCCCCGTATTAAAAAATAAAAAAGGAGGGGGGAAAATATGGGCATTCCTATTTAATGAAGCGTTTCCTCAGAGCCAGGATGCAAAAAAAAAAAAGAAAAAAAAAAGGCAACTCATAAAAACCCAAAGAGTTGACGAAAAAAGATTCATGAGCTGTAAAAGGCACATTTCCTCTTTTTGTTCTTGCTGCGCTCACACTTCGCATCCCTGCTGAAAACAATGTTAATTCCCGCAGCCAAAACTGGAGGAGGAAAAGTTTACTCAACTCCCTCCGGTGCTCAGCAAACGTCCATATGTCCGTAATCTCTAAACCATCGAAGTAATCATATTTTTCCTCCTTTCTTGCCTTTATTTCTCCCCTAAGGAACGTTTAAAAGAGGCGAAGCCGTCTGCTGATTTACATCCGCCCAAGAATTCTTTAACCTGAGGTAAGACACCGGCTCCGAGCGAGTTCACCCAACAAAACCCACGCACCAGAGCCAGTCTATTACCTGTCTTAATCATAATATAGATGTCTCCTTACATAAAGGCCACGGTGCGTTCTGTAATACTGACAAGAAATTCCCACGTTAGCAGGAATAACCCTCTCCTTTTCCCTTTCATACACTTTTATTCACTACAGACGTCTTTCTTTCTTTCTTTTTTTTCCCTTGTCCAAGGCCACAGCTTTGTGGATTTACCACGGATCTAACTCTCTAACTCTCTCTTTCTCCTCCTCCTCATAGAATAAAGCACGCGATTGTGAACTATGTCAGCTCTATAAAGATTTTGCTTGGAAAGAGAACAACTGCGCTGAGTACATGTTAGTTTTATTTACACCGAGGTTCAATTTGCGATTCGAGCCGGGGCTCAAGTGGGTCTCCCGCGTATTGTACTTAAGCAGCTACAGATGTTGGACCGTTATGCCTGCGAGATCACGCGCTGAAGCTCGGCCATCACGCTCGAACTGTATCAGGATCCCAGAAACTGAAAAAAAAAATAATAATAATCCAGCGCCAGAGAAATCCATCTTCTATACAGGTACCTTGTGGACACGTCACGATATCAAGATACGCAAACGGAGCTCGTCTCTGTTCCCACACAACAGCTGAGATCCGGACTGTAGTCTATAGTCAGGCCTACACACTGAGCTCATTTGGTGGGGTTTGAGATCGGAGCCCGGGATCTCCTGACAGGGCTGTAAATTTTGGAAGAACGCGTAATTTAGAGTGGTGACAGGCGACGCTGGGGAAGCAGGACCTGGCCAGAGAGGCTGAGTGATTCAGCAGGACTCTGTAGCTTTATTACATCAGCGCCGTGGATACCTGATGCGTCACCCTAGTCCTCTCTGTGTGCAGGTGTGTGTGGGGCGTGTGAATAACAGTGCAGAGGAGATAAATCAGCTGACCTGGGGTTAGAGGCATTACAGTTCTATATGATTTCGCATTAATCGAATAATACGACCTGGTGGTATGAATTAGAATGTCGCCAGCCGTGGCTCCAGACCAGAACTAGTCTTTTGACCAGACGGTTGCCGGTTTGATCTCTTTACTGACAAGACACGACTTAAAGTTCCCTTAAGAAAGGCAACCACAGTCGCCAAGCGTAGTCGACTAATCCCTTCGCTTTCACTTTCCCTCAGAAGGAAATTTTGTTTTCTTAAAGATATTTTTATAATAGAAACTCTACACTGTCAGACAGTATGTATCACACTTGTTATAAGCGGGAAACTTGCTAGCTTGACCGCATATATTTTCATGACCACTAAAGTTCTTTGCTTGAGGCGTGTTTAGCCACGTCGCGTTCTTACATGCGTTTATTATAGCCATGGATCATGTGTAATACAGTTGGTAACGGGCAAAGACAGCAACACGGCGTAACGGATTACAGAGGGTTTTAGCGCTGTTTTGGCATTTTTAGATTAAGAACCACTCGTGTTAACATCAGGGGCAGCCATGACCAGAAGGTCCCGGGTTCGATCCCCGCACAGGTGCCCTTAAACAAGACACCTACCTCCCCTAACTGCTCCCCAGACGACATGGGTAGGAGCTGTTCCCCCGCTCCGGGCAAGTGCGTTCACTGGACTGATGGGTTAAATGCAGAGGTCACATTCCTCTGTGTGCGAGCACAGTAGGCAAACAGTTCACTTTCACTTTGCTTTGACATTAGCTAGGAGACACGACAGAAATGTTTGAATTTAAATATGTATTTAATAAAAAGGCAGTGGTGAAGTAGGTGTGTGTCCAGTCGGACGCCACGACCAACTGTGACACCATGACGCTGCAGCAACCCTTCGGTAGAGAAGCTGTTTCCGCTCCGTGCCACATAATAAGTAACATGATTGGTTCTAGGTCATGTTGGTTTCTCCATAATGGTGGAGAAAAGGTTATGGTTATTGATGTATATAAAACCTTTGTGTTTATGGTGCGTTCTTATAGAATCTTATACAACGACGGCTCCTCTATCACAACTATGTTCAATGTCGCTTCTAAAACCTACTGTTCTTCACCGCTTGAGTGCTGCTACCCAAGGAAAATAACGCAATCTACCCAAAGCCTTCTGATAGGCTAGCGTGATGTATGATAAGTGCTCAATCGATCCACAGAACTAGCTGTTTTACACGAATGCAAACCTGCAAGCATAAAGCCCACTGCCTCCATGAGTCCATCTTGAATCCATATTTTGTCCGAAATGCCTGGAGAGATGCAGCACTCTCACAGCTCACTAGGATACAGAGAATCAGAGAATCAGGCGCAACATGTTTGTAATTTCATGCGAGAATGAAAACTGCTGGATGAAGATGTTTGTGGAGTATATCAGAACTTAGGAAATGTGATCCTATAGTAAACAAAAAGGCGAGGCTGTGGTTTCTTCCTGAAGTAGACAAAGTGAAAATGGCTTCAGCTACCGGGAACCAATTCCTTTCTTCACACCCAAGTGAACTGGCTTTATGCCCAGCTCGTTTTCTTCACTTTGCGGATAAATGCAAACAAAAGTAACTTTGACTAGCAGGTGCTGTAAAAAGAAAAAGGAGAAAAAAAGTCTCAGCCAAACCCCAGAATATATACGGCAGTCTTTAGTGCAGTTCGACTCAAAGAAGACCGAAGAGATCTAACGGGGCATTAAAGCTCCTCCTCATGAGCCGAACGCTCGGAGTGCTCTTTTGAATCCTGTGGCATTTCCGCATCATGGAAACCGCAGTCTCGCTACGGTAACGAGATCAGAAAGATGTGCACGTAATGGCTCCCCTGCAGTTCGGGCCTTGTGGGAGCGATCAGGGGAGCACAGTCATGCACAGATCACTCATCAGGTTCCAGACGTTCAGCTTTTCCTGGCTTTCGTAGCACGTTGGCCTACAGATCCCCTGTCGGTCTGATTTCCCCACATTACGTATGCACGCACACACACACGCACGCGCACGTCTCTGAGATTTGGCGTTTGAGAAGATTTAACCTTCTTCACCAGACTTTAGCAGGGAGGGCTCTGAGGCACTTAGCGGTTTGAACCGTTTTTCTGACAAGACTCGTCTGGAATGTTGGAAATGTCCTAATGGATTAGGCAAACTGGTGGCGCTAACACGTAAACGCGCGACGCCTGCTCTGACCGGGTTTGGGAGCGACAGGCTGCGAGAAAGCCGACGCAAACTCTTGCCTCGCGACCTCCATCTTGCTCAGGCCGGCAACGTTCTCCCCTCGATTATGACGGCTTCTAATTTAAACCGTTTCTGCCACGGCTAATAGCATCCTCATTTCAGCCTTAGAGACTTATTATCATATAGTGGGACATGATTGACAGTTGACCTTCGCACAAGTTTCCGGGAAGCCGGAGAGCCCGAGCGGGTCATCTCGATCGCCGCAGCGACAGCTTATTAATACTAATCTGATAGAATTACTCAGAACCAATTACTGGCAGGCTTAGGCGCTGGCAGTGGCATTCTGCAGCAGGAACCTTCCTGCTCAGCGTCCCCATTAGAACATCCCCAATAGTTAGGAGTGCTGTCGCGGAGAACGTTGAAAAGGCCACTGCTTTAAGGTCACTTAAGGAAAGTGCACACACGGTAGCTGATTGCGGGAAACGGCGAGACGGATTGAGCCCCTCATTTTCTACTACTTCTGAATTTATTTTTTTTTTCATTAGCGAAGGCGAAGATTTAGGCTGGATTTCTTGTGGACGAGTAATCATCAATAAAGACAGCCACTGCTAACTAAAGATAGTTATAGATGGATCAAGATCCCAATAAAATACACTGAAGTGGCAAAAAAAATTGGTGTGGTTTTTGTTTAGATGGCGTTCCACAGGACCCCTGGTACATCTACAAACTTCCCTAAACACTGTGTGTGTCTTCTTTCTGACGAGTTTCACACGTTCCTGCATTCATTCTGAATGACATACATGAGACACCAGATTATGGTTAGAGGAACACTAATCTGAGTTTCGGGTTTAGTCGTTCACACCTAAATTACCAGATCTCAACGTTATCGAACACGTCTGGGACGCGACACCGTGTAGAACACAGAAATCCTACACCTCAGAATACGTCAGAATTGACGAGCGTTCTGCAGAATGTGTGGCGTTTGTTGTCTACAGAATATTTCCACAAGCTTGAGTCCATGCCCTGTGGGGGACCTACCAGGTATCAGACTGGTGTACCAGTTTTTCTGGCTTTTCAGTGTATCATGTACCAAGACCATGTTGTCCCTATATAGGGTTATACTAGAGATGGATCGCGTCTTTGGGGACGATCGGCGATCGCCTTTAAGCATAGCTGATACCAGTCGAGATGCCACTTTTTAAATAGCGTAATAAAGACATTAAACAAGCTCTAAACCGGTTCATTACCATTCATGAACCTGAACAGCAGCGAAAAACAAACCTATTGCTGAGTCAGTTTTTTAAAATAAGTAAATAAAGCCAGACTGCTGACACGTTTTCTATCCAAAAACATGTAAATACAATATGGGATTTCTTCAGCCGTGCACATGGCCTGATGTTTTAGTCCCAAAGTCAAAAGTGAAAGGCTGTGTATATCCATCTAGTGTTTCAGCTCCAGACTGTGGGGACATGTGACCGAGGAGGCTCATGCAGGGCTTCAGTTCTTAGATAAAATGGCAGATGGGAATACAGAAATAGGGTTTGTGCAGGGCTGCAGCAGTCATTTTCTCTCATTAGTCTCACACCATTGATCGACTTTCAGGATCGGCTAAGTCAGAGAAGCGTTAGCCAATCACTGATCATGTTTGGGTTGAAAATCCGATATGTAGTGGTTCGATACTTCCATATGTAGGTTATATAATGAAGATCCTCTGACGTTAAGCCTGCGGTTAAAGGAAATGACTTTAATATGCACTATGAATCGTTGTGATGCAGAAAACGTGACGGTCTCCGTCTATCTGCATGTTTCGTCTACCATCCCGTATCTGTACTCTTAGCCATTCCCAGAGTCTACGGCTACAAACCTTGGCTGCCCTAGGTCCCAGTAACTCAGAATGGACCCAGATGTTTTGATGCCATTGCGCCTACTAAGACCACTAGTCTCGGCTCATGACTAAAGATTTGTGACTGTAACTGCAAAATCATACTCGTAATACTTATCTTTACATTATAAAAGCTGGCATTAATCTCAGAGCCGCAGATACGGATCTCCAGATCTGCTCATGTGTTAGTAGAAAGCTCTCGAATGTAGAAACAGTAACCTACTGTAGACTTTGCTGTGGACTTTTCAGATCAAGTACGTCCAAAAAAAGCACAGATTAACTCGACTTTTCATCTAAAACAAACTGGGCACTGACTTGTGGATGAACTCAAACCAGTGTTTACAGTATACTACGGGTCTGTTTTCTGTGTAGGCAGCATTTTACACCATGCTGTGTGTTCTCCTAGACAGAAACCTGTCGCAATTCTTAGATGACTCAAAACGCTTTCTACTGCGATCCGTTATTCTGGCCGAATATCACGCTGCCTCAGCTGCAAAGGCGACCCCAGCGTTCAGTGTGGTGCAGCCGGCGTAGTTATCAAATGTAAAAAAAAATCTTATTCAGTTTTATTTTTTATAAAGGTACAGAAGTGTAATTCATTTGCAATTTTGTGGTTAAGCAGTACTAGTTTTCAGTAATGCCACTGAAGGACTCCGGCACACGGATAGTCTAAAATCAGCTCTTGTATCCTGATGTAATCTGAATTTGGAGTGTTTAGCACTTCATTTCATAGCCTGCAGCTGTTTTGCAGCCGTGTTTGGCGTCTAAAGTGTCTTGAAAGAGAGAGTGGCAAGATTTGCCACGACATCCAACAGTTTCTGCCACCAGTCTTCCACACATTCACACATGCATGCTAACACTTTTACTCCGAAGGCTGTTAACGTATTATATAACCAACATTAGTGTTTACAGAAACAAATCTAATGCGCGTGAGAGAGAGAGAGAGGGAGACAGAGTTTTTCTGATAATGACCGCAATGTTGCGGAAGCACAGCCGAGCTTGCAAAACAATCCAAGCTGTCTGTCTGACATCTGTTTTATAGCACTTGGAATCAAAACTCCTGGCTGGTTCCCAGCATCATATTATTTGTGTTTGCACTGCTAAAACAAACTCTGACAGAACACATGCGAGAAACGAGTAAATCCTGTTTCTCAGTCTGTCAGATGATGATGATGATGATGATGATGATGATGAACCCAGAAGCCTTTGCTCACATTAGAGTCATTTAACCAGTAGGGGTTTTTGGGAAGTGTTTGCCATTCGCAGATCTGTATACCGGGTTATTTAATACATGGTAATTTTATCATTGAGTCGCAATGAACTGAAGTGCCAAAAAAAATGGACAAGCTTATGCAAGACACACAAGCTGGTGGTGGTTCCATAGCGGTGTGGGGTTTGTTTAGCTGACATTCCATTGGACCCCTGGGACACCTCCAGACGTCTCTGAAAGGGGAACACTGTGTATCGTGAGTTCTACCTGTTCATGTCCTGTATTCATTCTGACAGGTTTGTCCTCTCCTAACAGGACAATGTACCACCATGCAGGTCTAGAGACACCAGATTATGGTTGGAGGAACACTCGTCTGAGTTTGGGGTTTAGTCATTCACACCTAAATCACCAGATCACGACATTATCGAATGTGACGCGCTGCAGAACACATGAATCCTACACCTCAGAATACAACAGAACTGTGGAGCATTCTACAGGAAGTCTGGTGTTCGTTGCTTAACGAACATTTCTGCAAGATCATCGAGTCCATCAGTGTTACATGTCGTCCCAGATGTGGTCGTTATAATTGAGATCTGGTGATTTAGGTGCGAATGACTAAACCCCAAACTCGGACAAGTGTTTCTCTAACCATAGTTTGGGGTGTCTAGAGGTGTGTGGTGGTGCATTGTCCTGTACAATGAGGACAAACCCATCAGAATGAATACAGGACAGGAGACACACCTGTCAGAGAACGTCTCTAGGTGTACCAGGGGTCCCATGGAATGCCATACTATGACAGAGCCAACACCAGCCTGTGTAATTTGCATTGACTTGTCTGTAGCAGTTTTTCTGGCACTTCAGCGTTTATGCCTACACACTCCAGTCCCTCAGCATCGACCGTCTATCCGGCATGACGAAACCTGGACTGACGGAATTGTCAGTACAGTAGATACGGACGACCGGTACTCTTTTGGGAGCTTAACATGGTCAGGTGTTACTAGAGATCACACCGATGGAGTGACTCGCTCACATCTAAGAGTCAGGGGCATAGTTCGTCCTGCCTTCATCAGCGTATCTCCACCAGTCCTCCTCACACTACGGGGACGGTAACATGACCAGAGATTCTCTGAAATACACCCAGACCTCTGACGCGATCCGTGTTTCTACTGCTACGTCACGTATTTGGACTCTACCGATGTCGAGTCACATTTATGGTTTACTGCATGATGGGATAAACATCAGTATGTTGGGTGGGTGATACCATGTCAGAGCATACAGGGTGGGGGATTAAAAAAAAAAATAAAATTAATACAAATTTTTAAGCGATAAGAGACCGAGAAGTCTTAATATGCAACCAGTTCTCCAAGTATGCGGCGCTCCAGGGACGGTGCGATAATTAAACATTCCGAAAGTGGCTCCGAGAAGAGGAAGGAGACGAGAGGACGGGGTTCGTGTTTGAGCAGAGAGAGATAACTGTAACAAGAGTGCGCCTGGCGCTTCCAAACAATATTGCTTTAGCACCCGGGTGAATAACAAAGCAGCTCCTTATGCATATTAATGCCCCCACTTTGCATAATGTCTGTTCCATGCAGATGCCCCGTCACTCCTGCCTTACCTTGCTTGTGCCTGAATCCCCCCCCCCCTCCGTTTACAAATTGACTGATTGCTCCCCACTTCTCCATACTCATGTTAATTATACCTTCCCAAAAATCGTACACGGGCATGACTTTTCCGACGTATCCCGACCCCCCACGTGCGCACAACATGGGCACGCGTGCGTCTTAAAACCATACGGAGGTGTACGTCGTGCCAAACGAGCTCCTCGTTACCTCCCCTCCCTCTCCGGCTCGAGCGAGCGCTTTCTGAAGAACTACAGCGACATCTGCATGAATCGTGGCTCCAAAGCGCCAAGCGCAAAACCCACCGCCAGTGCCAGCCAGTCAAGTCAGCCAAGCCAGCCTTGCCCACCCCCTTTGCCCCGCAGCGCTCTATATACCGTATTCATAAACGCTAATTGCACGTCCTCATCACCCATCCCTGGAGTATGCTAAATCCAGAATCTCAGGGATTTGGTACACGTTGGGCGTAACCTGGGTGTTTCCTGGAGCATCCGTTGTAAAACTTTTCAATGATAAAATGTGACCGCTTTTATTTCTGTTTTATTAAATTATTTTATTTCAAGTTCCTAAATACAGAATCGTTGTAATTGTTGTAAAATGAGGTTGTTATTTCTTTGTCCTGATTAATTAGGTAGCACGGTGTAACAGGAAGTAACTGGCGACGCCGTTCGTGTCTTTCTCAGTATGTGAACAATTCTTCCTGTGAAAAGGAACGGACACCGTGCCAGACAGAAAGAAGGGGGAGACGGCGGGCAAATAAAAACAAAGAATTAATCGCTCGTAATGATTTAATAAGGCCAATCACAGTCCAGGCAGGCGGACTAATTTATGCATCAATTATGCACATAATAGGCTTCATGTAGCAGGCAGGCGCTCGGGTGTGGAGTTACTGAGCAACTGAAGAAGACGTGTATTGTTATGTTTGTTTGTTTGTTTGTTTTTTCTTTTTATAACTTTACTTATTGGAAAACAAAGAAAGCTCATGACACAACGCCCCACAACTTCTCCTCGGGTCCCAACTCGCCGCCATGCCACTCCCTCCCCCCACAACCCGGTGCCAGCCTGTCACCATGCCCGCATACTTCAAACTTCTCCTTTAGAAAGCATCCAGTAGTAGTACAGGACATCCTGGGGAACTTCATACAAAAAAAAAAAAAAAAAAGTTTGTCATTGTTGGGAAAATAAAAAAAAAAAAACAACAACTGAGAAATATAATCCAGCCGGAAACGAATGAAAATTGACGTGAAAACGATTCCGTTAACACGTACAAATAATATATCCACTTCATTCAGATACATTCGTTACACGGAAGCCTTCACGCTCCTCAGATCGTTCAATTAATCCGCATTTGAAAGCTTGAGTGCACCGACTGCCCCCCCCACACACACTCACTCTCTCTCTCAGACTCACCCCCCCCCCACCCCAATTAATGTTGAATTAAAACGAATTGGCCGGTTGCCGGAAAAGCAGGCGCGCGCCTTTGAAGATTGTCATCGCATAATGAGTCGCTCTTTTTTTTTTTTTTCTCGAATCCTCCGTTCCCCGCTCTCCGCTGCCAGTCGCCAGCCTGCCTTAGCGATTTAATGATATGCAAATGAAATATGCATAAAACCATTCTGCTGTACGATGATTAAGCACAGAGGACGTTAGCCCGGTCCCCCCTCATCCACAGTCTTGTTGTCTTTTCCTCCGTTCCGCTTTGCCCGTCAAACGACAAACACCACGCCGTATCGAACCTGGACACTAATAACACCCGAGGACTCGTCATTTTAATAACGACGGTTATATCCAATCGCGAGAAATTAAATTCCAGGCAGTGGTTTTTTTTTTTTTTGTAGTTGTTGCTGTTTTTTTTTTTTTTTTTTTTTGTAAGATCCACATACAGTTCAAGATGAGATCCTTGGCCACGTGAAGGATGGTGGATGCAGTGAGAAGGAAAGAGGAGAGACAGATAGGAGGATTTCCAGGGAAAGACTTGGAAGAGACTAGCCTTGCCAGGCATTGCAGTAGCTTTTCTCTGCTTGTTTGCATGTAGTGTGGTATTATGTGAACGCTGGCTTATGGAGAGGGGAAGGAAAAATATTCTCCCTTTTCTTTTCTTCATGTCTCCCCCCCCCTCTCTCTCTCCCTCTCTTCCACTCTCTGCCTCCTTGTCTGTATTAGCAGTCATTTTTTTTTTTGTAATCCATTTGCATAATGAAGACAAGGCGCAATTAACATCCTAGGGGAATTAAAATAGGTAGATCCTCAAAACCTCATTAGCTCCAAATCGGTACAATATCCACATATATTCCGCGGGAGAAAAAAAAAAACGTAAACCGCGGACGCACAGCGAATTAAAGCTTAAAGCAATTAACAAACGCGCATAACGAACGCTTAATAAGCCACCGTGGCCGAGATCCCGCTCAAACATGCCAGCGTTTTGCCCAGCCTATCCTGGTGGCAGGCTTGGCTGTGTCATTTTGAAGGTTATGCCAAGGCAGTGTAGGAAGCACAAAGATCTTATAATCCCTCCCTTTGGATGACTTCTTCAATTATTCATATTCCACAGTCATGCCCCTCATCCAACCAAAAAAAAAAAATCCATCAGGACGAAGAACTGTAGGGAAAAGTTTGGGTTATCCATCCGTGATTACCATAAGTTGATGACGCTCCATCCCCCATGCTAATTCCCGTTTTAATTGTTGCGGCGCGTTTTAACAAATGAAAATGAATTTAATGATACCATCCGATCTCGCCTTTCGTCGGCGCCCATCCTTGGCTCCGTGCCCCGTGCCCGTAGCCTGTTTTCCGCGGGAACTGCCGTAGCGCTCCCCGAACCCGAGAGGTACCGATCCCGGCACGGACGAACACTTGGTACTGTCATCGTCACATCTGTGTCAGGCGGTAAACCAGAAACAAAAACAAAAAAAGCAGGGAGGAGTTTGGCAGTTTCTTCCTCGGGTGGCAAGGTGGGGGCAAAATTAGGGTGCTGGAAACGTTTCCCACAGCCCCCCTGCGCCGTTTGGCGGAGTTACAGGCAGGTCGGAGGGGCGGATTCTGCCTCCATTAAGTGTCTGGCATTGTGGCTGCAGGCTTGTCCCTCTCCTCTGCCTTCTGTGCCCCCTCCACCAAGTTCTTGCTCAGCTGTTGTCTCAGCTGTTGGCTGTTGTGCCATCCCCCTCGTCTTCCTGTGCTACTTGACGGTGTCCAGAGTCTACTGCCTGAGCCATTCATCTCCCTGGTGATTGCTGTGAATGTAGATAAATCACACACACACGCATGCCTGCTTGCCCTGCTTTGCATGCCTACCTCTCTGTCATAGCCTTACTTTCTGCTAAGGTAGAGTTTTGTGCTCTGTTTGTTTTTTTTCCCCGTCCACGTTTCTTTCCCCTCCTATATTAAAAGTTGATCTTAACCAGACAAAATCCGCAGCCGCGGAACGGCTCGTTGTTTTTTTTTTTTTGTTAACGAATCGAGGATAATTAACGCTTCGTTAAGGGAGAAACGCATAAATTAATCCTGTCTGTCGACCTGATTATAATTTTACGTGGCGCTTCATTAGTATGCATCCGCGTGTTTGCTGATTCTCTTTCTTTCCTTTTTATGTGGCTTTCGTAAACAGCTGCTCTCGCCCTTGGCACAGTCCCTCAGGTCCCTTTCTTGGTCCCTCCTCTTGCTGCAAGCAAGCGATTGGCAGATTGGCAGGATCTGCAGCAGCAGTGCCCACAGTTAGACGTTCCTCAGCCCTGCGGTGAGTGGCAGGCGGCTTGTCGAGGTGGTACTTCGCCAGGAGAAAAACACAGAACGAAAAAGGAGGGGTCCGGTACAGAAAAGGAACCGGACTCACGACCCGCCTCTTCTTGTTTTGTTTTGCCCGTTAATTATTTTTTTCCCCCCTTTTGCTGGGGGTTCGCTTTCATCAAGTCCGTCACGCTAATTACCAGCGTAAACTTTTGCGTGTTTAATTAGTCAACGGTGGCGTTCTAGCGTCTTTGTTTGTTCTCCATTTCCCCCTTATCTTCACCAACCGACCCGCGACGGGCACGGGATCTCCGTTTAGCGTTCCGTCTTTCCGTTCCGCGACAGATGCCACGGCGGCTCGACGTCCGGTCGACCTGGGTATCGCGTCGGCCCCCAATAATTTGGCAAAAACCAAAAATCTGAACTGCGGAGTCTCCGGAGAAGACGACGCACGAAAGCCGTCTTGCCTTCTGCAGCTGCACTACAGCTGCCAACAGGGACGTTGGCATGGTGTCTACTGCCTAGCTGCCCGCCTGGCACAGGGAATGGAGAGGAAGATAGGGGGAGGTGCTTCTTTACGCCCCACCCCTTTGCCACCCTTCGGACAGCAACTTTATCCATCATCCTTCTCTCCTTCAGTCTCCTGCGAGAGACGGCTTTTCAGCAGTTGGCACGGTTTACTGCGCGTCAGTCTCTCGACCTGTACCCGCACCCGTACTTCACTTCTAGACGTCCGTAGTCCTGTAGTTGGTGTGTCCGACAGATGGGTTCGTCTTCTTTTTATGATTCGGGTTTGCACTTTCCACTCAAAACCCCATATGTCTTATATTTGTCCGTATACCTTACTCAACCACACCACAAAAAAAAAAAAAAAAACTCGCTCGTTTGACACTATGAGCCAAATGACGCTGATCCCTTTTCTGGGTGCGTTTACCCGCCTACCGTCTGCGCACCAAACGCCAGTCCACCTTGGTGCTACTTGTGAATGGATGGCATCGTGCCAGCTTTTTCCTGCCATCCACATTCGCTGCTTGTTTCTCTTGATTGCCCACCCCTTTCTCCTCTCTGTCTTTTCTCTGTCTTTTTTTTTTTATTCACACCCGCCCCTTTTGCTATTTTCAGCTCTTCCTCTAATCACCCCCCCCCACCAACACACACACACACACACACACACTTTTTTTTTTTTTTTTTTTTCCTATAAGCTCGACTTTTATTAACATATGGGTTAATTGATTCTAAAAAGCCAGATTGCGCATAACAACGCTCCACCCTTAACCCCCGCCTCCCTCTTCAGCCTGGCATCGCCCACGTGTCCGGCTCGCCTTGCCCTCTCCTCCTGCGCCACGTTGGCGCAGAACCTTCATGCTGCCATCGTCCCTGTTCTGTAGCAGAGGAGCTCACCCGACAGGAGCTGACTGCAGTTCGTGCTTTGCTGTCCGGTATCTCTGCGTATTTTTGTTATAAATAATCAAAAGTCCTCTCTGCCACCACCTCCTATCTCTCTCTCTCTCTCTCTCTCTCTCTCTCTCTCTCTCTCTTTCTTTTTTCTCAGACCCTTCTACTCTTTCTTTTTCCTCTCCCATCTTTTCTCTTGTGCCCCACATTCATATTCACATACGATCTCTATTCCTCTATTCGATTCTCTTTCCAGTACATTGTACCTGGAATAAAGTTTGCGTATCCTCACACGGTTACCGCGCTAAGCACGCTACACATGCCTTCGTCGTAATTATCTTTGCGCAATTAGCGCTCGCCCGATGATGTTCTGCTCGACGTATTAGCCCGAATTAGCAGTATTGATTAAACAATTAGTACACACACACCTCTTTCTACCGTTGTGTTTTTTTTTTTGCCGTGTTTGTGTTGCGTGCGCCGTTCAAGGCGTTCGTTAAAAACAAGAAACGGAGCTGCTTTTAATTATTTAATAACAAGCCAACCCTTTCTTCCCCTCCGCGTCCCCTCCAAGCACCCTCCTCCAAACCCCCAAGAAGAACGAGTCTGCCAACTGCCGTTAATTAGTCTGGCAGCCGCTCACACCGAGGCGGAAAGTAGCACAGGTTCATTAAGACGGAGAACCGCAATCAGGCACACATATTCCGTACACGTGCACACGCATGCGCACACACACACACACGCACACTGCACAGCTGACTATATAAAATGTAAAATTGAGCAATTTTGTGGGGAAGTTCTTTCTCATTTGTTCTTCCTCACTGCTCCGAATTCAGGGAGTTCCACTAACAGGAGCAAATAGGTTCAGGACGCTGGCACTCGGCTGCATGGGGTTCACTTCAGCATCGCTTGCACTTTCTCCTTTGTTGTTTTTATTATTAAATAAAAACGAGCACAAGGCAACAAGAGGAATCCATTATGCAAATGGACCTCTATTTACATAATGTCTTATGCCAGGAATATGCAAATGAAGCGGATAATTTACGAGTGCCCACGTCCGTCCCCGTGTGTTCTTCCCATAACTTATAAATATCTTTTTTTTTTTCTTTCTATTTCTCCTCCTCTTCACCCTGGCATGGATGACACGCACCACACACACACCATTCCTTTACGAAAACTATACAAGAACACATCGCACTCTGTCAGAAAAAAAAAATTATGCTGAGGGACGGGACGAGGAGGACACTGGGGGGCCAGGAGGAGGGGAACGCGGAAAATGGGGGCACCTCTTCAAAGGCGCCGTGGCAGGAGCTAATTTTCGAAAACAAAAGCCGGCGAGACAAATTAATTACCGCCACCACCAAAGGAAATTGGGCTCCGCTAATTTAAAATGCAGTCAACCGCCGTGCCTCCTCCTCCTCCTTCTCCTCCTCATTTTCATTTCAGGGGAAGGTTTAAGTCTTCTGCCCGCTTGGCTCTGAGCTGCGTGTGGATGCCCCTCTGGAAAACGGGCATCCCATGTTCTCGTGTGTTGGGGTTAACGTTGCGGCGAGAGAGACGGACAGGACGACGGGGAGAGAGAGAGAGAGAAAGAGCGAGGTGGAGAGAGAGAGAGAGAGACAGAGAAGCGGCTTGATCAGGGTATGTAAAGGCATGTGTGTGTCTGTATACATTCCTCCAGCGCCCAGGAATGCCAGCGCTCCACCCTGACCTGTGCACCAGCTCCAGCACCAGCACCATGGACCGTTCCAGGATCCTGGGCACGTCATGCCGCCTCAGTCATCCGCACTCCTCCTTGCTTCGTCCCGCTACTTGGCTTATTCTAATCGCCTGCCTCTTTTGCATACTTGATCTGTGCTTAATGTGACACACCGTTCTAGACAAAGCAGACACGGAAGGTGTCGCACCGGGAGAAAAAGGAGTTTCTCGCTTCCGGAATTCATCCGCTGATTTGATTCGATTTAATTTTTTGTCACCATCAAGGCCTCGTCGGGTGAAAATACAGGATCATGTCGACTACTTGTACTGTTTTGGAGGTATTTTGTCCAGGATTGCTGTTCGTCGAGGACACTGGACTCACCTGCATGCTTCAGGGTCCTGATGTCACAGAGGTGTCCTCCAAGACTCCAGGCTTCATCCGTATCACTTCACGTAGAGCATCTAGGAGAAGAACGGCTTTAGGAACTGCTAATGCCAACTTCTGGACTTCAGACTGGATTTATTTATTTATTTATTTATTTTAATACCAGAACTGCCATTTTCTTTTCTTCCCATGTTGGGCTCGTAAACCCTCCTTTCTTCCTGAAACCTTTTAATTTGCCGACCCGATGCCATCATCTCACCTCCGTATAATTTCACTCTCATTTCGTTTGTGTTCCTATGGATCTTCTTTCCTATGTTGTGTTTTTTTTTAATTTTTATTATTATTATTCATTTTTTTAACAATCATCCCGAAACAACGTCGCCGTCGTCTTAATTATCCAGAGATCGCGTTCCTCATTTACATATTAAAGCTTTCATTGGGACAGTAAACGTTTGCCTTGATTACAACTCTGGACTGTTATAAAGGTGAAAAAAAAAAACGTCTCATGCAATTAATTGCATCTCGTCATTATCCTGTAGAAAAGAGCGCTTAACGGGTTTCTTGTCCGTTTGTTACATTTACGGCATCATTATAATTTGTGTGATTGATTGATTTGCTGAACGTTCAGGTTTAATTAATCTGTTTATGACATCTGTGTGCATTATTATTATTATTTTATTTTATTTGTTTTAATGACGAACCAAAGAGAATGAAGTGTCTTGAATTATACTTCATCTGAGAAAAGAAGATTAAAACCTTCAAATACCTCAACAGGGACTTTACCTATTTATTTGTTTGTTTGTTTGTTTGTTTGTTTAGTTTTGTATTTGTTTATTTATCTGTCTGTCTATTTACATTTTGTTGGTAGAAAATACAAAGTACATAGTAGGGAAAATGAAAAGATGCAGGAAAAAAGCAGGTGAGTGAGTCGTATAAACGCTGCGTCACTGATGGTCTGATTCGAGTCAGCACAAATAAATATATAAATAAATAAATAAGTCCAGAGTAGTGAATACTGGAAAAAAACTCCATGCAACATTTATAAACTTTATAATGAATATTTAGATTTATATTTTAGGTGTTAAATACATTGCTAAAGTTATTCGAGACTATAATATATAGAATATAGAGGAGTTATTGTGGAAGTGGATTTATGGTCATGAAACGCATTTTCAACAATCACTTCTGGATTGTAACGTTTCTTATGATTCCATGTTATTACATAACACGAGACCAAACTCCACCTCCTTGATAGCTACCCTAGTGAAATCAGTGATCCTTACAATGATTACGAATGGCAGGGTC
>JAOVVF010000004.1:2229889-2240023 GCA_028565595.1 Duopalatinus emarginatus
GGCATTCTGGACAAACAAATTTGCGCTTGTATCATGACAAGAAAATAATGGCTGGTGTGAATAATAACAGGGATTAAGTACAGGATGTTTTGTGTACTGACTTACAAATTGTAATGATTGTAGATTCACTGTGGTATAAGAAGAATAAAACACAGGACTGTTATACGTAAATATAATCAACAATAACAGCACTTTTTTCAGTACAGTTTACACGTTTTCTCTCTGTCTCTGACTTTTTCTTTTCTTTCTTCCTACCTGCTTATTTCTTGCCTCCTGTTTTTTTCTCAGTACATTCAGAAGATGGAAACCTGTCAAGATGACTTCCTGGAACGGCTTAGAAAACTTACTCTGTCTGAGCAAGAAGCAAAAATGAAGGTAATCGCCGCATGACACGGCTTTAGCCGGGCACAAGAGCTTCCGACTGGGGGCTCCCACCTGCTTCGAGAGGAAAGAGCGACTGAGGACAAGAAGAATTGATGTCATTTACAGAAATTGGGCTCAATTAAATAAATTGTGGCTAATTTTCTAGCTAAATGTATTTAACACTAAAGCGCGAATAGCTGAAAAATATCTGAGAATGTTGGGGGAAACCTGACCTGATCAGTAAGGTGTGAGCAAATGACATTTCAAACATAGACATGCATTAAAATCATAATAAATATGCATAATAACAAAGAATTCAAATCATTAGGGATCGAAACTTAAAAATAGGTAATGACACATTGACTATTTTTACTGTTTTCTATAAACCAAACCAAGGTAAGTGCTGCGTGTTGTATGTTATGTCAACAAAACCACTTCAGATTAGTTTGTGTACTAGTTTGGAAGAAATACATTAATATTCACACCACACGTTAATCCAGTTCTCGGTGGTCTTAATGAGATGTCTGTGACGTTCATTAGTTCAAATATAACATGGATCAGATCCTACAGGTGTCTTTTCAGCCTGTCTAAAACAGCTCTTTCCAGACGCTCAGTTTCAGTGCCTGTTGCTTTAAAATGAAAAGTCACTGCTCACTCCTCACTGCTCACTCCTCCCCCCTCTGATACAGGGTGTTACTGTAGACATGTTACACAGATTTGGCTGATGAGAGTGAGGTCAACTGCAATGTCTGACATGTTCACCAGTTTGGAAGACGTTTTTTTATTTTTTTTATTTCTTAATTGATTTTCATGAGTCGTTTTTAGAACTAAACAGAGAACAAAGAAATGTTCAGTTCTCGATTCTTCTGAATCTCGATGGTTCGACTGAAATCTTTGCTGGACACTAGAGGAGTGTGTTTAGTCTTATATGAAGTGAATGACTGACATTCAAAGTAGATGAATGTTTTATTCCTGTAATAACCTGTGCTGTAGTCACCCAGGCTGAAAAAGAAAACCCAGTACACACAGGTTTATTGTCGACTGTAACTGGAAGGGTATCAAAACTAAAGTTGATCCACTCAGCTGTCCTGTCCTCTGTGACCAGAAACCGATGTAATGATGTGTGTTGGTCTGTTCACCTGACTGCATTTCATTTTTTTATTACTTTTATTAAATAATGGCGCGTCTGTGACTCGCTACAAATAAAACGAAAAATGGCGGCTCTTTACAAATGCTAGTGGGCGGAGATACTTGTGCAGTAGGTGAAGATATTCTAATAGAGAGGAGGTATTAATCTAATTAGGACCTGTGGGACATCACAGAAGAATGCCAAATCTGTACATCTTGTTGAACCCTATGTTTTATTATCTAAACAGCCCACACAAAATTGACTGGGTCGTCTTATTTCACCGTTTGTGGGTTGGTAGGGGCTCCACATACACGAATAAATGTACACAAGAACTGAGACGGTGTGTGTGCGTGAGTGTGTGTGTATGTGTATGTTTCCTTAAAATTTTCTGGCCTTCCTCTACTTCTACTGTTCAAAGATGACCAGAAAATGAACTGATTATGGTTTGGAATTGATCCAGACCAGGTCACAGCAAAGGTCAAATGTCTGAAACTGTGTTTAAGTATATTTTACTATTTCAGGCTTACAGATTAGTCACAGAAGGACCAGGCTTGTTTGTCAGTATCTCAGTATTTATTTGGTCACTGAATCCAAATAATAAAGCACCCAAAACACCCACGCATAGCATACCACCAACAGTATGAAGCTCTCTGAGCTCGGCCTTCTCAATCTCAAAGCAAAAATGATCCCAAATTTACATCCATTTACATTCTTGCTCATTTACTCACGATTTCCATTTTGGAAAGCTAAGCAAGGCGCTAAATAATTCACACCAGCTAGCAGCTACCTAATCCGCAGCATCTAAATAATGGAGAAGCATCCTTATGATTTATCTGGATTAGACTCTACGATCCCAGCTTGCTCATGATCCTGTTATAGCCTGAAGGCTAACTTGAACCTCCACATGCAGTTTTCCATCTTAAAAAAAAAAAAAAAAAAAAAAAACACTGAGCGCACATGCAGCCCAGTGCACGAGGGGTAAAATCTCAAGCTCAGGCGTGCGAGAATTCATTGTCTGAGATACGGTTAGCTGCTAAACGTGCTAAAGGTGCTCGCGTTTTTGAGTCGCGCCTTCCGAAGAGACGAGGAGCGGGATCTGAAATAGTTGATAGTATTTTTAACTGAAAGGCCTAATTAGTGTGTGATAGACGCCTTCAGCTACGAGTCCGGACTCCATCGTCGTAGATGACGCTGGGCTACTAAAGAGGCTATCGATTGTGCCGATTTAAGGCCGCGACGAGCAAAACGAACGGCTTATAAAAGCGCCCAGCTAATTAGTCACATCAATTTAACTGGGTTTGATCGAAAGCAACAGTTATCACTGACAAAAATCCTTTATGCCTCACAGAGGAGAGCGAGGTGAATCAGAGATAGGGGATTTTTTTATTATTTTTTTTATTTATTTTTTTTTTTTGAATCGTTAGCCTCGAGCACTGCAGGTCCGTCATCAGTCACATGAATTCTGTTATGAACTGTCAAAAAGGAGTTGCGGTTTGATGAATCTGGCTTTAGTCAACACACAGGAAGTCCTTCCCGACATCTCGTCGGTAAAGGTGGTGCTCTCGGGTTAAATCTCCCGGCTCCACTACAGAGAGCAGGTTGCTCCACATGAACTCCGAGTCTTTCCACAGGTCATCTTTTAGTGCCTGCTCTCAAAACCCATCTGGGCTTCTCTCAGTCCACGTTTCCTCACACAGCACGGCACTTGAGTATGCAGGAGGAGAACGAGCTTGGCTGTGTAGCCGGGTGGATGTGGGTGTGTAATGATGTGCAGTCGCTGTAGTCCAGCCATTTGTTCTCGTGCCAGACTTCACACAGTAGGCACTCTCCGGGATCATCCGTGCCCTCCAGCTCTCTCTCTCTCTCTCTCTCTCTCTCTCTCTCTCTCTCTCTTTTACTTTCCTCCTTCTCTCCCTCCCCTTTTCCTCAGCTCTGGACTTGGCACATGGTGCACGGCGTGCTCGGGCAGCTAAAGGTGCTCGTTAAAAGCTATAACTTATCTCGCGTTTGAAGCTAATGGGAGGAATACTGGCCGCAGTGAAAAATAAATTACGCTCTCGCCCCCCCTCGGTCGGCCTGCCCTCCTAACCCAGAGCGTATTATGGCGGCGGGGAGAGAGTATGCATTACAGATCGGGGGCATTAGAATTTATCTGAGCTCCACAAAGCTGACTGATGCATTCGAAAATAATGTACTCGAGCCCGAGCATTACGGGGACCCCATAACTAATGGACAGCTCTCGCACGTGGCCGGCGCTGTATATCATCCAGACCCGGACTGCCTTCTCCTTCCAGACCAGCAGCATTCTCTCTACCCTAGCCTCTCTCTCTCTCTCTCTCTCTCTCTCTCTCTCTCTCTCTTTTTTTTTTTACTTTCTCACAGCCTGTCAGTCTTTTCAGCATGACCTATACGATTGGATGGATTGCAAAGGCACCAAAGTCATGCCCAGATTGACTCGTGGAACCAAATAAATTAAGCTTTTATTTGGCGGTTTATTGAATCAGATCTGTTGCACGATGCCAAGGCTTGTGAACAACGCCAAGTAAAAGGTGGATTTTTTTTTTTCAAGTACGTTTTGTAATATTTGGCGACGTCCTTCCCACATGCGGGCAGCTTCAATAAAAAAAAAAAAAAGATCTGCCCAGAAGAGATATTGTTGCCAGCGATGCGGTCAGGCTGGAAAGCAGCGGGAGATAGGATGCTAATAAATTCAGGAGAGAAGAGGAATGCCGGACCCCTGGGACGAGCATGAAAGGCTTTTATAAAACAGCTTAATAAATAAAAAAAAGATATCTAGTCCAAAATTAATAAACAATCAACAGCTGGTTTTGTTTCACAAACGTGCAACATTGTCGAGATTTAGGATCCAAGAAGGCTTCCTCCTTCCCCTCTGAATAAATGGACATCCAAAGACCGAAGCTTCACTGTGGATGACCCGAGATCTGGAATACCTGAGGTCTGAGCTAGCAGCTCCTCATCTCCGATGATGAAAGATCCAGATGCTCAGCTCCTCTTTGTCTTCGGGCCTAATTGGAAATTCATAGAATAGCTAATGGAATGAAACCTGGAGGATGTACGCAGTTTTTTTTTGTTTTACACGTCAGCATGAGGCATGCTGGTCACGTGACTAGCTACATTCTGATGCTTAAGTGGATCAGATCCCTATTATAAAAGTGTAATAAGATTATAGTGCAGTATAGTTTGTGTGTGTGTGGAAAGGGAATAGATATTAAACACTTTGGGTCATGTGAATATCTAAAAATTAACACTCAGCAGTATTAACCCCCACCCACCACCCACCTGCTTAAAGTATACTTTTGTCAGACTACGCCAAAGGGTCTAAGAAGCAAAGATTTCTATTTGATTTGAAAAAATAAAAATGAAAAAAAAAAGTCACACGGCTTGTTTGTCGTTTTCCTTTCTGACCACGTGCTCCTAACAAACCCGAAGAAAATCAGGAACCCCCTGCTGATCTCTAAAGCTGCCTTTATCGTGAAGCTCGGAACCGCCAAGCCTCTTTAGCTAAAGCGTGACCACTGAGACTCGGGTAAAACGCTCCCCAAATTTATTATTCGGCTTCGGCTTTGAGTGGCCAGCATCCGAGCGTCAGTTATCCTCCTGAATAAGCTCGCCTCCGAATAATGGCCGGGTGAATCAGGCTGGAGAGGCGGCGTAATAAGCCCGTGTAAAAGGCTTTCCTGGGAATGGATTTAAACAGGGGAGAAGCGCTGAAGTGGTAACGACGGACGGCTATCGGATAACGCGGGGCGACGTTAAAAGGTCGGGTGCTCGGCTATCCCAATTTTAGCTAATCCCCACCGCCTGATTGTCTCTTGAAGTGCTCCCGTGCCGCATACATTCATTAACGGTCCACTAGAGGATTTATTTGATTATTTCCTTTATTTCGGACAACCCCACACACGCACACACACCCTACACAGTAATCGGTAATTCCCCAAACAGCACCCGTCGGCTTGATTTGGAATGACCTCATAGAAGCAGAGTGCCTTTTTGTGCCAAATAACCCATGTCTCAATGTCAAGGCATTAACAGATATGGTGAGGTTGTGTGTGTGTGTGTGTGTGTACATGTGTGTGTGTGTGTGTGTGTATGTACTCCAACCCCCACCACGTCGCCACCTTTCGACATAGCCCCTGTGTTGGTCCCTTTCAGAATTTTGAATCCAGAGTCATTATCGTTGAAGGAAAAGGACGACCTCTGGCATTTGTGTGAGGCCGACTCTCGGAGCACCGCAGGCAGTCACGAGCCTGTACGCGTCCTATAGAGCACCGCTGTGAAAGAGAGGTGTGTGTTTTGTAGATAACAGCCTCACACTCGTTCATTCCCACCCGCGTAGCTGCTTTAGAAGCAGCGAGACGTCTCGTCTCTGTACGTAACTGAATTTTTGTATAATGGCGACAGACTGTTGTATCAGCACAGCGTCTTAGTTGCCATTTATTTTACTCTAATGGTAAAACACGGACGCTCTGGGTACAGGTTTGAGTTCTGTCATGTGACCTCAGCATTAACGTTCGTAGAGCATCAGTGTTCGTAGAGTTTGAAGCTACAGGGGTTGTCCGTATTGTCACGAATCCTCTGAGAACTGAGACCCATGTTTGAATGTTTGTTTTATTTTTACTTCCTGGTTCTGTCACCGCCTCTGTTTTGTCAGTGGTCAGTTTCCCAGTTTTGTTTGTCATCAGACTTTTTTCCTCCCAGATGTTTCGTCTTTGATTAGTTTATTCAAACGCAGAGTCCGTGACCAAGTAGGAACTGTGATGTCACTTCAACATGGCAGTGCTTGTACATTTAAAGTAAGAAGAAAAAATAACAGCAAGATTTATTTCTTTGTTTTGATTTCCAAGTCATCTTTATGGTACTTTGTTTTTGTGTACTTTGATAATTGTTTATCTTTATTTGCTTCCCTGTTCACAATTATTCACGATTGCTCCTGTTTGATGTGTCCACCTGACCCAAATGCCTGAAGTTTAAACAGGGAATTGGGTCACCTTAAATAAAGAACCTGAAAAGTTTCTACATCTGTATCTTACTTGCGGCCAGCCGTGAACCTGCGAGTTGGGCGAGATAACGATAACGATAATAATCGCGATATAATGTTTTCTCGAAAGACGTATAAAACGTTGTCGATAAAACGTTAATGGAATTAGTTCTGTCCATGTTTTGACACCACGAATAGCCAATGAGAGAAGAGCAGCGCCGCACCAAATCAATCATGTGGCTGAACTAGAGCTATAGCACAGAGTGCAGGCAAAGCAGAGGCTTAGCCCATGTGCTAATGTTTGGGTTACTGCAGGCGTTCATGCCAGAACTAATTCACAACTTGGTGAAAGTTGCTTGAATTCATACTGAGGATTTTTACAGAATGTTGTTGTTGATTTATTTGTGTTTGTGTTAATTAAATTAACTTTTTTTCTGCAAAACTTGAAAGCTTTAAGATGTAATAATTTTAAAAATTAAGATTATTTTATTTATTTGGGGTCAACCAACTAATTTAGTGTGTTCCATAAAACATGAAGCTTTGGTCAGAATTCAGACTTCTTATTTTCTGTTACCTGTGTTTTTTATTTGGATGTGGCCGAGGAATTTTGTTGTCTAATTTAGTTGTAACTACATATAATTTATTTGGAACACAGTGGAGTAACATTCCATAGTACATTTCTCAAGTTCTGCTAGAAAATAAATAAAAATTTTATCGAGAATTTGCCTTTTGATATCTGCACCTCTCACTTAGGAGTAAAAAAGAACCTTTAAGTGTAACAGAAATATTGATTTGATTTATATTGTGATAGATATCGATATCGACTGATGAAAAAAAATATTGTGATAAGATTTTTTTCACCATATCACACGACTGAAGTGCCCTTGAGGAAGGCACCTAGGCGTTTCCCACTGTGCTCCCTGCCTCCTAGTGTGTGTGTCACTACATGGACTGGTTAGATGCAGAGGTCAAATTCCACTGTGTGCAAGCTCAGTAGGTCAATCACTTCACTTTCACTTTTACTACTGCCAAAAATTACGCTGCACTGGAAGGTATGTTCTGGGCTTTGACTTTAGTATTGATTTTAAATCTGAATTATTAAATGTAACACTTTATTAGGCATATCATAAAGTCCAACTTTAAAGTACTGTAATCAGACGTGTTGCTCATCTCAAGAGGTTTATATGGAAGACATCACAGTTTCCTCTTCTTCTTATTCGCTTCAACCCGACAGTCGGGCACACGGGCCTGGAGCCGATCCCAGCGTCATCGGCGAAGGCGGGGTACACACACCACAGACAGGTCGCTAATTCGTCACATGACCAACGCGACCATAGACGTACACACTCACACCTACGGGCAATTTAGCGTGACCGATCAACCTAATGTGCATGTCTTTGGAATGTGGGAGAAAACCGGAGTACCTGGAGGAAACCTGGTCAAGCACAGAATGGCTCGGGCCTGGAATCGAACCCTTGCTGTGAGGTGACGGCGCTAACCACGACACCACCGCACCACCTACGGCACAGTTTGGTCCTTGACAAAATGACTCGTTCTTACACTCGCCCTTTTTTCCAGCTTTCAGCACCTGAGATTTGAGAACTGACTGTTCACACGAAGCCTAATATATCCAAACCTCTGACAGGAGCTGTCGTAATGAGATATTCGATATTATTCACTTTGTCAGGGGTTTTTTTTGTCCCCTTGATTGACCCTCGTACACTTATACACACAATAATCATTAAATTCTGGTAAATTCATGTGTAAATAAATTATGTATTAAATAAATAATATTTGTAGTTTGTGGATTAGAAACTGTTCATCGTTGCAGACGATCCGTTTTTGTCGTGAACCGTGTCCTGTAGACGCAGCTGCATTGCTGACCTGTGTGTGTGGTGACGGAGGGCCATTAGAAAGCTCACCTGTGAGGACTAATAGCGTTGAGGAGCGACTGAGGAACTGGCCTTGACTCCACACAAGGGGAGCAGCTGCTCTCGTGTCGAAAGCTTCCATTGATTCAGCCGCACACACACACCGTGGTCTTTACTAGGTTTGTACGGACGAGAAGATTCTGTAAATGTAATGTAAATGCCTTTTGTTTATCCGCCAGCCTATTTTTGTAAAGAAAAAAAAAAAAGTCCCATCGCCTGGGCAGAACAAAGCACCTCTCTGCATGGGTTGTCTATGGCATGTGTGCTGCTTGCTACCCCCCCCCCTTTCTTCCTTTTAATTTTTTTCCCCCCAGTCCCTTTCAGCTCTGTGGATGAGGTTGCAATTAGCATGCTAATGACATGATCTAAGCCTCTAAGATCAAGTCAGTAGGAGGCCTTTTTTTCTGCATCTGAAGATAACAAAGAGCTTTTTACCGAAATCACCCGATGAAGCGTGCTGCATTTATTCCACACGTCCCGATTTCTTTCAGATACACACACACACACACACACACACACTCGCGCACACACATTGTATTATTTCCTTTTTGCCTCTTCTTCTATATAAATATTTCATTGAGGCCCTGTCTGTCTCCGGCTTGTTTTGGTGTATCAAGAATGGTATTCATTTCCTGTTTAAAGCGCATGGCGAATTCGCACACGTTCCCAGACCTACTCGACGTCTCTTAGATTCAGGAGCACAAGTGGCTCATTTGGGAGCGCTCGTTTGGCCGGAAAGGTTAGAGATCAAAGAGGCTCCCGATGAGAAGGTGGGCAAGCGCTTGCTATGCGGCTGTGGCTATAGCGTCAGCACTGGGTTAATGAGGAGCGGCTAATAGCTAGGAGCGATAGCACGGGTGATGGGTGGCGTTTGCTGCTGTGGTGAAAAGAAACGTTTCGTAGAATCCAGTAAACATGCTTCGAAACATGCATGCTGATTATCAGCATTAGGAATAGAATAATGTTATACACAAAAGTTCCAGAAAAATTGGTACAGACTTTAACAAAAAAAAAAAAAAGGTCCAGATTGATGGTGGACAACCAGTGGGACCAGCGACAGGGTCATTGGGCGACTGAGGACCGCTAAGGTGCTAGTGGGGTAAAGTCTAGCCTATCTGGTCCAATCCCACAGAAGATAGACAGGAGGATCTGTTGCTAATGATTTGGTGCCACAGAAGACCTTCAGAGGTCTTGAGGAGTCCATGTCTCATCAGGTTTTTAATGTTGATCAGTGTTTATGGTAGTATACGTTAGTATGGTGTTTCTAGGTTGGGTTTTGTCCAGCCGGACGATCGTCCAAAATGCTCCACAGACTCAAGCTTTGAATAACGTTGTTCACTGCTGACGCTGTGATCAGCCATGTTGGTTTTTGACGTCTCTCGCTGAACTTGGAGGAACTTGAAGTTTCAGCAAACTTTATCCGAGAAGACTACAACCTTAAAATGATATTGTGCAACATGTTACGTCGACGAAGAGGTTGTACAAACTTATGAATGTCCCAGTAATTGTCCCACATGGAGGGTTTAATTATTTTTCTTAGAATAATGTTGCTTAAAATTTGATTTCTGTCACATTTTCAGAGTGAGATTAAACTCAGACCATCCTCTTTTACTCATCTTTAATATGCGTATCTATTCTGCAGCTGCCTCTATATGGCACACGGTCAGAAAAACTGAAGCACTCCCCTATATATGTGTGTGTGTGTGTGTGTG
>JAOVVF010000004.1:2307443-2324115 GCA_028565595.1 Duopalatinus emarginatus
CTTATATAATAGGCTAGCCTAGCAGTTACGTGACATCGCGTCACAGGCTCAAAATACTGTATTGGTAAATTTGAAATAAAACTGTGTGTTCGATTTATTATTATGTTGTAGTAGTCCAACCACTTACGCTTTTGACATGGGAATTTTCGTGATTGTTTTTTAATGATTTTTCCCCTCATCCTAGCCTACTCGCGCCCCCGACCCCACCCCCCGGGATAGTGTCTGCGACACCCCACCCCCAGGGGGGCGGGCCCCACCAGTTGAGAACTGCTTTAGAATAATGTGACTCAAGTAAAAGTAAAAAGTCGTCCACCCAATTAATGACTTGAGTGAGAATAAAAAGTACTGAGTGTAAAAACTCCTGTAACTGTTGAGTAACTGTAAGTAACTGCTGAGTCCTTCTTTATTTAATAATCAGGACGACACATAACACACCTGAACGCACAAAAATATAAAACCGCACTGAACAAGTTCAGAGGTGAAGAATTACTAAAACTATAATAAATGAAATCTTTACAAACTGACATCAATTATATTCCCTTTAGGTTGTTGTGAAACACACGCGTTGTCTCTGCCATTGTACTGTGCTTCTGTGCTCTTTTGTGTGGTCATGTGAGTCGAACATCACTAGTGGCTACATTTGATTGGCGAGACGCAGTCATGTGACAGAGCCTCTGGTGGAAGTCTTGACAAAACAAAACTGCATTGAATTAAAACTACTCTTAGTAGTACAATTTATCCAAAAAGTTCCTCCAGTAAATGTAACAGAGTGAATGTAGCGCGTTACTGCTCTCCTCTGGTTTTGTCGTGAACTTGAACCTCGGCCTCAGTTCTAATAGGCAGCATGTGAAACTGCACATGCAATCCAAACACAAGCGCACGTCGTCTGTCTACGATGTCTAATCTCAGCATGGGGCCAACGCGACCCTGCCCCTCGGTTCATTATTGAAGCAGCTGTTTTGAACCTCTGACTTGGTGAGAGACCGCTGACAGGCCGGCCCCCATGCTGACCAAACCAAGACTGCTAAGGAAATGTACTGGCCTTTACCTAACAGCTACATGAAGAGGGTAGGAATGTTAGTTATGAAGAAAAATACATATTTATTACTTACTTACTTATTATTTAGAGCGTTGCTCTGTTGAGGCCCGGCCCCACCGGCCCCTAATGTATAGATGCCCCTGTTACTCTAAGAGTTTTTTTGTTGAAGTATTAGCTAAGGCTTAAGGCAGCTCTCACACACTTCTTAATAGACAGAATATTCACCTTCCATTAAGGTGGAGGAGGAGATAAGATCACGGTAGTGTGGGGCAGCAGAAGGTCGCTGGTTTGATCCCCACAGTGACAGAAGTGCCCCTATACAAGGCACCTGACCCCCAACCCTGGGCAATTGTGATTACGTCCCCTCTACTGTGTGTATGTGTTTGTTTCACTGCACAGACTGGTTAAATGTGGAGGTCTCGGTTGCTTTCATGGACAAAATGACACAAAACATCAATAATTAAAGGACGTAGAGTTGTATTAGCGTTAGCACCCGAGTGTGCGCGCCGCTCCGTCCCCCGTTTCGCCTGAACCTCGTTCGCTCAGGTTGACCACAGCGGGCGTTCGAGACGTTTGTGGCTCGGTGGTGCTCGCTCGCTCTCTCCACACCTCCAGGTCTCCGTCAGAGCTTCCCGATAGATCTTTATTTACAGCACAGGAGTCGGAAACAGCTGGTCAATCCATTTAGCCTAAGGCCACTGATTTGTTCGTATTTACTACAACACCCAAAGAAAAGCCGGGGTATTTTTCTCCTCTCTCTTTCCTATTGATCTGGCGCTTAGAAAATCTGCTCCGCTGTCTAAACACTATTGATCCCCATCCGCTCGCTCTTCACCCAGCTCCCTGCGCTCGTGTATAAGGGGACTGGATGAATTGAAAATTCATTTCTGACAACTTGTTCCTGGCTTTTTTTTTTTTGCTCACGCTTTCTTGTTCTGCTGACGGCGTGATGGGACGGGAGGGAGGTGGCGGTTACGGTGGCGAGAGCGGCGCTCGATGAAGGTCAATTGCAGGTGGAGATAAGTGGAGGAACTGTGCATTGGGGCCTCTTTAGCATTCAGTCACATGGTTACTAGGAAGCGAAGGTGCTGGAGAAGTTACAGGAAGTTCAGTTTATCGCACTTAACGTAAAATTATTTTAACTGATTTAGATTTAGATTCTTAGTTTTTTAAAAAAATCACATCAGATTTGGTCAGAACCAAATCATTTCTATTGTAAAGACAATAAATGTCTCAGTGTTTTGACTGTTTTTTGGATTTCTGTCTCATTGTTTGATGTTATTTTAGCTTGATATTATTAATATATTATCTTGTTTTTTTCCACAAGATTTGTTTATTTCACGATGTTACCTCAGGTCTCATCTTTGCACGATTGTGTACTAGTTTTTTTTTTCACTTGTCATTTCAAGATGCCACTTTAAGGTATACATTTTTCTCCAAGTTTGCCATAAGTTCAGGTTATCTCATTATCGCATTATTATTCAAGATATTGTATCATAATCTTCAAATTGTAATTTTTTTGTATCTAGTAGCAAGTTGTTTTTTTTTTTTAGTTTTCATTTCAAGATTTGTCACCTTTTAAAATATCTAATTTCTTTAAACGTTGTTA
Source organism: Duopalatinus emarginatus (assembly GCA_028565595.1). NCBI lineage: Eukaryota > Metazoa > Chordata > Actinopteri > Siluriformes > Pimelodidae > Duopalatinus > Duopalatinus emarginatus. The sequence goes on from JAOVVF010000004.1 coordinate 2,310,092, forward strand.
TAATTTTGAATCACTTTTATCTCTCTTTTACCTTGTTTTATTACATCATCATTTCATCTCACTATTCTAAGATGCATTATGTCGTATCTCATCTTTGCAAGTCGTGCAATTTTTTTTTTTTTTTTTACATAACTCGCCATTTCAAGATATTACTCTGAGATATTTGTTTCTGTTCCTGCCTTCTGACTGTATAAATAAAATCTTTGTAAAATAATGTGATTAGGAGAAAAAAACATGAAAAAAAACCAGACTGACTGTCTTTGAGCAAAAAAAAAATAATTCTCCTAATCACATTATTTTATACAAGTTTTATTTTAATCTGTAATTATTTTGCTGTTTCATTTCATCTGTTTAACTCATCTTCACAAAATACTTTTTTAATGACACTTTGCAATATCTATTTTTCCCAAGATTGGGAAATAATTTCTGGTTATCTCATCATCACATTTTATCAAGTTTATCTCATAGTCTTAAAGGTGTAATAATATTATGCAGTCTTTCTAAGTTTTAAGTCATTTGGTTGCATCAAGATATCGTGTCATTATTTCAATATCATGTTTTTTTTCTAACTTATCTAGTTGTTTCAAAAATATCATATTTTTATTTTACTTGTCATCTTTTTTCCAAGTTATTTTATAGTTTATCTTATTACATTATTTCATCATTTATTTCATATTTTTCATTACTTTCATCACTTTTTTATGTTTCAAAATATATAAGATGCTGTTATTTCTGTATACGTTTCTTTTTCTAGATGTAGTAATTATGATAATTTAAGAATAATATTTGTACAATGTTTAAATAATTTAATAACTTCTTATTTAAAAAACTTAACTTAAAAGTTTTCTCAGGTTTCAAGATTTCTAAATATAATGCTGTTATATGAAGATACATCATCATTTTCTGTAGTGTCCAGCTTCAGAGCATACATACAGACATCAGAGAGGACAGATCCAGAGTCTTGTCTACATAAATCCTGTCTTATATATTTACAATCACATTTATTTCTTCATCTCTCTCTCATTCTGAGGCTTATGTGTAACCGCCACCGTGTTTCTGTGTATGTTTAGCTGCAGGAGCGCAGCACGGAGCTGCAGAGTCTCCAGAAGGTCCACGCCGAGCTTCAGGTCCGAGACAGAGACCGCCAGAGAGAGCTGAGCCGAATCCGAGAGGAGCTACACAACGCCACCCTGAGGGTAAGAAAGCACCGCCTCTTACTCCGCTCCACACGCTCCAGCTCCCGTTAGCGGGTAAGATATTGTCGAGCGCGAGGCCTTGTTTTAATTAACATAAATATTCATATAACGACCACAAAGCCGCCCCGTGTTCCGTTCCTGGCTTTTTAATGGTAATGCATATTTTAATACATTATCATTACCACCATCATAATTCTTATTATGAGAAATGTAATTATGAGATTATACAGGGGTTTTTTTTTCCCTTTCCTCTTTCCCGCGGCCACTTTTATTCAGCCAATTTTCATCCCCCCTCCACCCGAATATAAACACAGTGCAGCATGTTGATGAAGACAAACACAGAAAGCGGCCGCACCCCTGCCTGCAGGACCCTCCATCTAAATTGCACATCCGCCAAGCTTGTCATAAGCTTTAAGCATTAAGAAAAATGCTCACGCGCTCTGACGCAAATTGGAAAATGGCATTTTGGAAAGCGGGCGTCGGAAATTAGAGGTATTAAAATTATAAATCAGACGACGTCGGGAGCAGAAGGAACGGGGAGGGAGGAGGGGGGGGGGCAGAAATGAAGAAGAGGGTAAGAGATGAAGCTGTTCTCAAACCCCGAGGCTTGGGTCTGATTCATACGAGGCCTCCAGGGCCTGAACGGGTGGGCTTGTCTCAGGACTGACGGCTCGGAGAGACACCCAGGAGGGTGTAGTGTCTCTTTCCGAGGAGTCAAGTCAGCTCGTTTAGCAGTTCTCACACCGCCACTCGCTAATGGATCGTTTCAAAGGTGTGATATCCATTATGCAAAGGCATCTGCTCGACACTTTACAGCACCAGTGTTCATTCCCAGTGTGTCTCACCTCCACATGTGTGTGTGTGTGTGTGTGTGTGTGTGTGTGTGTAGGCAGAAGAGCAGCGTGTGAAAGAGGTCCAGATTGATGAGCTCCAGAGAGAGGTTGACAGGATGCTGGCCCTGATGGAGAAAGACGGAGAGGTCAGTAGAGTCAAGTACATCCTTATAAAGCTGCACACGCACACCGAAAAGCATTAAAACCCACATCCGGAATATTCCACCGTGTAGAGGAGACTGGGAAGCATGACGGCACGCAGGCTACGGCTCACCTGACCTGAGCTCATGTGGAGCTTACTAGTGACAGGATGGGTTCTGGTTACCGCTGACTGGGTTATTTATCAGAGGGTTTGGGTTATTGTACAGTTATAATACAGCCGTGTCTGTGAAGAGACGCCAGCGATGAAATGTCAGATGTGATTTCTATTTATTTATTAATTAATTAATTTATTTATTTGCATTTTCTTTCTGCATTTTGTTCCTAATTTTGACACCAGGAGGAAATGCTTTTTATTTCTTTTTATTTTATTTTTATTTAATAAGAAAAAATATATATTTTATTTTATCTTCTTTTATTTTATTTATTTGCGTCATGGATTTTGTCCCTAATTTCGACACCAGGAGGAAATGCCAGATGTGATTATTATTATTATTTTTTATTTTTTTTATTATTATTATTTTATTTATTTTATTTACTTAGTTATTTTTTTTTCCTCAGATTTTTAAACCAGGAAAAAGTTCCAGATGTGATTTCTTATTTTATTTTTATTTTATTTTATTTATTTGCATCTCTTCCTGAATTTTGTTCGTAATTTTAACACCAAGAGGAAATGTCAGATGTGATATTTTAATTTATTTTAAATAAAATGTAATTAAATTAAATTTCATTTACTTAAATGTAATTAAATAAAATTTCATATACCTTAACAAATTTTAATTTTATTGGGTTTTTTTGTATCTTTTGCTGGATTTTTTTCCTTAATTTTAACACCAAGAGGAAATGTCAGATGTGATTTTTAATTTAATTTAATTTAATTTTATTTTATTTTATTTGTTTCCTTTCATTTCATTTTATTAGCTTGTTCTCCCCAGATTTTCTCCTAATTTGGACATGTCCAGTCCTCACCACATTACACCTCCCTGCCCTATCATACAACAGCTACAACCAGGAGACACGTTCCACCCAGCCACCTCTTCTTCATGCTGCTTGCTCGTGCATCCTCAGGGGGTGGTCTAACACTCGAAGGACAGCACTCCCACCTACTTCTGCATTCATGAGCTCACATGAGCCCATGATTGTCTCAGCGTCACTGTGAGTGACGGGTTGAGACAGTATGCCACGCCTTCCTCCCCGAAAAGCCTGGGCAATTCTGCTCTCTGGTGTAACAGATCCGGAAGACTCATCGAGCTCTGTGACAGATTTATAAACCCACGAATGTTCCCAAATGTCAGCTTTTAATGACCAGTGCTGACTCGGTGGTTAAAGGCTGATCAGGTGGTCATGAGTTCAAGCCCCAGCACTGCCAATCTGCCACTGCTGAGCCCTTGAGCCCTTGCCTTTAACCTTGTGTGCCCCAGGGGTGGCCATATCATGGCTGACCTTGTGCTGGTTCGAGTTCTCGCTGCGACTGCTCTAACCGCGTCTTTTTTTTTTCTCGGGCTAATATTTGGAAGCCGCACCTCTTTGTTGACCTACAGAACGACACGTCTAATAATAATCAGCCGTAGTAAACAGTTCAAAAGTGTTCCTGTGTGTATGTAATCACGCTGCATTATAATAAACGATTGTTTTCGCCAGCTCCAGCACTCCCACGGTGCAGCTCTCTCCACACCACATCCAAGCCGAATCCAGACGTCCGTACACGTGAATGAAAAGCGAGGTCAAAAGCTCCAGCACGCACTTTGCTTCGGCTTTCGAATGAAAGCGTTCAGTCACCCTGACCCGCGCTCATGCACATAACCAGATTCTCGCAGCGCCCCGACTCGTCCTTCCTCTCCCGCACGCAATTCAATTCGCTTCCATTCACCGCGGCTTTATCGGAGCGGCCGTTATTTAGTTACAGCGTCGCCGAAGCTTCATCAGAAATAACAATTGAAAAGGAGATGTGTATAAAGTCTTGATTTGAAATGGATTTTTTTTTCTGTCTCTCTCCCAGCGTCACTGCGTCGGCTTTTTTTTTCTTCCACGCTCGCACAATAAACCCACAGAGGGTGAACATGGAGCGAATTCGGTCACTCCTATTGAGCTTCGACGCGGTACAGAATTCCTAGGATTGACATTGTTAGGAATAAAACATGATGGAACGTGCAGCTGTAGGAACATTTTCATCGACGATGTTCTAGTATACAGAGGAGCTGATCTTCCTAACGTACTGCAATCCCAGCATGCACCGCGGCCTCACCGCCTCTGCCTACTTCCCTTTTTCTTAATGCTGTATTATTCCATCATTATTTAATATGAAAGTCATTTATTTAATTATATTTTAAACAGTCTTATTGATAAAATTGTCGTTACTTTTACCAGGTAAAAACACTAACTGGTTTTTAGCATCGCTGTCAGTGGAGCAAAAATAAAGCAGTTACAGCTGTTTTAGACACTAGTGTGGATCTTCTCCTCCTCCTCCTCCTTTTCTTCCTCCTCCTCTTCCTCCTCCTCCTCTTTCTTCTCATCCTCTTCTTCCTCCTCCTCCTCCTCCTTTTCCTCCTTCTCCTCCTTCTCTTCCTCCTCCTCCTCCTTCTCCTCTTTCTTCTCCTCCTACCCCTTCTCTTCCTCCTCCTCCTTCTCCTCCTCCTCTTCCTTCTTCCTTATCCTCCTCCTCTTCCTTCTCCTCCTCCTCGTCCTCTTCCTTCTCCTCCTCCTCTTCCTTCTCCTCCTCCTTGTCCTCTTCCTTCTCCTCCTCCTCCTCCTCCTTCTCCTCTTTCTTCTCCTCCTACTCCTTCTCTTCCTCCCCCCTCCTTCTCCTCCTCCTTCTCCTCCCCCTCTTACTCCTCCTTCTTCTCTTCCTTCTCCTTCTCCTCTCCTTCTTCTCTTCCTTCTCCTTCTCCTTCCCCTCTTCCTCCTCCTCCTTCTCCTCCTTCTCTTCCTTCTTCCTTCTCCTCCTCCTCGTCCTCTTCCTTCTCCTCCTCCTCGTCCTCTTCCTTCTCCTCTTTCTTCTCCTCCTACTCCTTCTCTTCCTCCTCCCCCTCCTTTTCCTCCTCCTTCTCCTCCCCCTCTTACTCCTCCTTCTTCTCTTCCTTCTCCTTCTCCTCTCCCTCTTCTTCCTCCTCCTTCTCCTTCCCCTCTTCCTCCTCTTTCTTCTCCTCCTTCTCTTTCTTCTCCTTCTCTTCCTCCTACTCCTTCTCCTCCTTCTCCTCCTCCTCTTCCTCCTCATTCTTCTCTTCCTCCTCCTCCTCTTCCTCCTCCTTCTCCTCCTCCTCCTGCACACACACTGATTAGATATAATAACAGAAAGATTTTGGACAATTTAAATTCTCTCTGACAAATTCACAGATCACGTGACTGTATAGTATACTAACAGGTACGTCGACTTTTCTGCCTCTACTACATATTACAGACGGTAGGCAGTATGCAGTATGCAGTAAATACTACTGTAGTATGCAGTATAGTAGTATGCCATTTCGAATACAGCCAAAGATCTAAGATTTTTTTCTACATACACAAAAGACCTTTTTCTCTTAAATACTATTCACAAACCTGTGTTAGTGAGCACTTCTCCTTTACTGAGAAAATCCATCCACCTCACAGGTGTGGCAGATCAGGATGCTGATTAGACAGAATGATCAGACCAGCCCGGGACCTCCACATCCAGTATCTTTACCTCTGAGATCATCTGAGACCAGCCACATTCAGACAAATTTGTGAACAGTTTTTGTATACATAGTAAAAGTGGATAAATGTCGATGTGTATTTTTGCTGAGGCTTGTACTATGTCTGTACCAGTTTTTCCAGTGCTTAAGTGTGTGGTTGTGTACGGATATGTAACACCGTCCATGTCTTATTGAGTGATGATTTTGACGATGATGATGGTGGTTCTGATTAGTATTATTATCATTATTATCACAGTAGTATTAATTATTGAATTATTGTTCTGGTAGAAGGGTCCAGTGTGGGACATTTTTGTCTCACTCTTCCTCTCTGTCTCTGTATGTGTCTCCTTCAGGACGGCAGTCAGGCGGAGGAGTTGGACAGACTGAGGGACGAACAGCTCCGACTCAAGGACCAGGTTTCTGTCTCTTTAGTTCGACCGATCTTTATCTTCCACACACACACACACACACACACACACACAGGATTTTATTGTAGCTGTTTAAAGAAATGAAAAGTGTCAGACGTCTGATGCAAGTCTGGGACAAGACGAGCACATTTTCCCAGGTAGGAACAGTGCGATACAGTGATTTGTTTCTGTGTGCGCACACACACACGACACGTCCAGAGACACGGGACTCATCAGCATAGGTGCATGATGGACAGAGTGCAGCGAGAAAACAACAGGAGCTTTGATTAGCCTTAAGTAAAGGATAGATTTTGTGTTGTGGCGAGAACGACAGAGTGACATTACAGTTTAGTTGCACTGCCGTGGGACAGACCTGTTCCTGATTGGCTGTCAGCTGTCTAGTAAGTAAGGAATAAAACACACAGTGTGGTGCTGTTTTGGAAAAAAATCACTCGCAGGTTATTGTTACCGTCCCGGAGTCTCGTTTTCCATCTTATACACCGAAGTACAAGAAAAACTGGAACAGACGAGCTGCTGGTGGCTCCATAATGGTGTAGGGTTTGTTTAGCTGGTATTCCAGGCAGCCGCGGCCTAGAGGTTAGGGAACCTGTCTCGTGACCAGAAGGTCTCGGGTTCGATCCCCACCCAGGGCAAGACACGACTGAGGTGCCCTTGAGCCGTGCACCTAACTCCCCTAAATGCTCCCCGGGTGCCGTGGTTTGGGGCTGCCCCCCCGCTCCGGGCAAGTGTGTTTATTGCCCCCTAGTGTTCACTAGCGTGTGTGTTTCACTGCATGGATGGGTTAAACGCGGAGGTCACATTCCTTCTGTGTGCAAAACACAGTAAGGCAAAACAGTTCACTTTCATTTTTCATTCATTTTATTTCTTTTTTTCACTGGACCCCTGGTACATCTACAAACACCGTGTGTGACGAGTTCCACCGGTTCATGTCCTGCATTCATTCTGACGGGTTTGTCCTCTTCTAACAGGACAATGCACCAACATACGCGTCTAGAGACACCAGATTACGGTTAGAGGAACACTGGTCTGAGTTTGGGGTTTAGTCGTTCACACCTAAATCACCAGATCTCAGGCTCTGAGGTGCAATGTGACACGCTGTGGAACACAGAAATCCTACACCTGGGAATACAACAGAATTGTGGAGCGTCCTGCAGGAAGTCTGGGGTTCATTATGTACTGTGGGGGACCTACCAATTATTATACTGGTGTATCAGTTTGTCTGGGACTTCAGTGTTCTTGAAACACTGAGATGCTGAGATGTGTAACCATCAGAGGTGGGTGGAGGAGCTAGAACTTGTAGTCAGGTAAGAGTATTGTTACTTTAGTATACTCACACACACCCTCACCTCTGCTGTTGTACTGGGCTTCTGTGCTCTTTTCCACCTGTGTTCGCCGCCAAGATTTTGTGTGCAGTCATGTGACGGCTCGGGTCAGTTTGATCGGTGAATGACACTAGTTGAGTCGAACGTCGCTAGTGGCTACATTTGATTGGTGAGACGCAGTCATGTGACAGAGCCTCAAACAAAAAAGCGAGCTTGTGCGTTTGACAGATTGGTAAAAATAAGTAACGTAGCGAGCAGAATGTAGCTCAGTGTACGGAGTAAACGTAGCACTTCTTCTTCACTAATGTACTCAAGTCAAAGTAAAAGTAAAAAATATGCTGCATTAAAAAAAGTACAAATAATTAAAAAAGTTAGTCCAGTAAATATAACAGAGTGAATGTAGTGCGTGACTGCTCTCCTCTGGTAACCATGTTTATGATGAATAACTGATTAATAAATTGGGAAAGTGTGTGTGTGTGTGTGTAGGTCTGTGATCCCCGGAGCCCCGGGTCAAAGTGTGTTTTCCCAGCGCGGCCTCGCTGCTTTTCGGGGCTGCAATAAAGCACCGCCTTCAGAGTCCGTCCACTTACCGCTAAGTGCTTCTCCGGCGGTTGGACAAGATTACTCTCAAAACAGAGTGCAGACAGCTTGATTAATGGAGGCCTCTTCCAAGGGCCCACACCGCACTATATTTTCACACTTACTTACACTCCTTCGTTTCACTCGCGCCAACATTTATGCGCCGGCCCCATCACTGCAGGAGCTCGTCGGTTCGTAAAGGACAAGTCGCCACTTTGAGTCGAAAAGCTCATTAAAGGCCCCTCGAGACATTTTTGTTTGAACGGCAGCGGGGAAGCTGAATCCGACACGGATCTGGCCGTCGATGGCGTGCGTCCTGGTGGTGCAGTTGTATAGTATAGTCTGTCTCTGTGTGTGTGTGTGTGTGTGTGTGTGTGTTTGACAGGTTTGGGGTGGTCACGATGACTGAAGGCACCATTTAAACGTTTTTCAAGGAGGTCAAGAAAACATATAAGTCGTGTCACGTGCGCTGGTGCGCTCTCCTACTGTACGTCTTTCTGTTTTTCCGTCCCCGCCGGCACTCCGGCGCTTCAGCCTGCCGCTGTGAGACCTGAATAGCGTCACAGAGCGTTTTATTTGGAGGCAGCCGCGGAATCGAAAGCGCGCGGCTCCCTGAGCGAGCGCTCTGAAAGGCGAGCCACACTGAGAGGCTTTTAGAGGCTCGGATGAAGGGAAGTACTGTATGTACGAGTACGAGACTGAAAATCCCCGTCCGCTTTGTGGAGCAGGTTTACACGCATGTACACGCGTGCGCTTTTATGTAGACGTGCAACGTAGCCCGAACGTTCTCAGAACACAAAAAAACGGTCTGTTATTCGTCATTCACAAAATGTAGGTTATTGGCGGAAACACCGACACATTATATACCAGTCATAAATTATCGACGCACACGATTTACATCAAACCATATTTTTTTCCTGACCTTAAGTGCATGTACTGAAGTGCCAGAAAAACTGGTATACCAGTCCAACACCTGGTAGGTCCTCCACTCTGCATTGACCCCATGAGCCTGCGGAAATATTCTGTATGTAACGTCCCACAATTCTGTCGTTGCAGGATTTCCGTGTTCCACAGACCGTTACACGGAGTCATAGATGTGTTCAATAACATTGCGATCCGTTGAAACTGGTGTATCTCGTCTCACACACAGCGCTCACCTGTCAGAGACGTTTGTAGATGTACCAGGGGTCCAGTTGAATTCCAGCTAAACACACCACACCGCGTTTTAGAGCCAATACCAGGCTATGTACGTATGCATAGGCTCGTCTGTACCAGTTTTTCTGTCACTTCGGTGTATACACTGTATCATCCAAAGATGCAAATCCCCACAGCCACGCTTTTAAATCTAGTGGGAAGTCGTCTTAGAAGAGACCAGGGTGTTATAGTGGAATGGGATGTTCAGTAGATATGAGAGTGATGGATGGTCAGGTGTCCACAAACCTTCAGTGTATGTTTATGAAAGCCTGCAGGCTTTAGGGTTGCCAATACCTCTATGAGTTGACTGTAACACTACATGTACACATTTCGCGTCACGCCATATGACCTCCTAGTACGCTTGCACGATTCCATGTTCTAAAGTACGCATATTGTTCAATCTCGCATTTCGCCAGGTTCAGTCAAATTGTCACAGAAGTTGATTTCGCTGCTGAGCCACGGAGATCTGCGCCTAAGCCGAGTGCTTCCGGCCAATCAGAGAGCATGATAAAGTTGCGCCCTTCAAAAAAAACAAACACAGCCAATCATCTTGCTGCATTTGCAGAGAGCGGAAAGGGGTCAGCGTGCTCAGGAAGCCCCCCCCCCCCACTGTGGGGTTGTGTGCAGACGCAGTAGCCATAACAAGTTAAAAGTCAGATAGCCGTCAGTCCCCTTTCACCTGTTGAGCCGATAACATTGAAAAGGTCAAATTCAGACGTCGAGTTGCCCAGTATTAACCCGACAGTGTTCTTTACCACTCGTCAAGGTTACAATCTGTTCAATATGTGTGTTGCAGTGGTTTACCTGTATTTTTATAATTTAAAAACTCTGTAGGCTTGTGTGACATGGCAGAAGCACCTGAAAAATGGGTCGGAAATCACAAGATTTTAGCCAACAGGAGATGGCCATGCCTCGGCATGTCCAGATTAAGCGTCTGCACCGTGTGTAAGACTGACATCGATGTGGGTAGGGGTGCGAATTTCTCAGTGTCTGGCGATTCGATTTGGTTCTAATCGCTATTCAATTCAGGAACGATTTTTCTGTTCAGATGGTTTATAAATGTAGTTTCCATTACGTGGTTGATAGGATGAACAGACAAGGTAAACAAATAAAACATTTATTTAAAACAATACTTTTAGGTTCCTTACTGTATAAAATCTTTTTGCATCTTTTTATATTTATACCAAAAAGAGGATTGTGATTAAATTCTGTAATTTAAATGACCAGTATTAGGTTCACTTAGCTGTCTGGATTTTTCTTAAATAAAAAAATCTATCAATGAACAAATAATTCAAAATATATGAATACAAAAGTAAACACAGACTTCAGTCTACCACAGTGTATTAAACCTTTAACTGTAAATAAAACACAGAATTTAAAGTCATAGTTCATTACTGTGTTTATATTCTGTGTCATTGTGTCTGAATGACTCCATGCTAGCGAACTCCATTCAGACAAAGGTATCTGGATAATAACTAGCTCTCTGTACGATGGCCTAGACGGCCGTCTTCTACAGTGGCTGAGTGGACACGTAATGTGATATGCAGTCAGGGAGTCGGAGCGGCAAAAAATAAAACACATTTTAAAATGGATTTTTGGGCCTTTGAATCGGTTTAGAATCACCAGGTCTACGAATCGCGATTCTTTAAAGAATCGATTTTTTCAGCACCCCTAAACATCAGTCACCAAGTGGCAACAGGTAATGAGCACAGTCACACACACACACACACACACACACACACACGAATACCTCCTTCCACACTGTCCATAATCTAACCCGTCAGACCCGTCATCCAAAAAAAGTCAAAGTCAGTTGATGGCGTAGACTCACTGTTGATTACTAGGAAAATAAAACAAGTCGTCCTATTGCTTTCTTTTATATAATAAAATTAAATATTATAAAATAAAAGAATAAATACACAACAGTACCCTTTTTAATACCTGAAATTACCTAACGCATGTTGTTGTTATTTATTATAATTTTCCCTGCCAGGCTTCAATTCAATCCAGTGTTGTTTTATTAGCCTGAACGTTAGTATTGTTAGTGTCGCCAAAGCAGAACAAGACATAAACATATTAAGTTGAAGAATTGTGTTAAACCTCGTGCTGTGACAGTGATCGCTCCAGGCTTATTTTTTTTTAAAGACGTTGTTTTTAAATATATACATATATCAGTGGTGCAGGGATCCCTGCACCACTGATATATGTATATATTTAAAAACATATGTGCAGGGGTGGTCTGTGGACTGGACTGTTTTGTTGCCCGGGGTGGGGGGGGGAGTTTGTGCTCATATAATTCTTTCACGTTTGGCAGGTCTGTGTATTTATAGTGTTTAAACACGCGAGTACAGTGAGTCACACACATCACCGATCAGCCATAACATTAACACCAGCTCTGACCCGTCGAGACCTAGATTCCACTCTGTACTGGAGCACGAGGATGTTAGGAACAGATCCGTCTCTGGATCTTCTGTGTGATTAGACCGGAGTCACTCGGATTCTTACGCTTGCTCATTTTTCCTTCTTCCAACACAACAACTTTGAAAACCGTCTCTTTAGTTGTTGTCTAATGTATCCCTCACTTTAACGTGGATGTTTAACGGGGGCAGCCGTGGCCTAGTGGTCAGGGAACCGGTCTTGTGACTGGAAGGTGCCGGGTTCAATCCCAGAACAGGGCAAGACACGACTGAGGTGCCCTTGAGCGAGGCACCTAATTCCCCCAACTGGTCCCCGAGAGCCGTGGTTTGGGGCTGCCCCCCATCACCGGGCAAGTGTGTTCACTGCCCCCTAGTGTTCACTGGTGTGTGTGTGTGTGTGTGTGTGTGTGTGTGTGTGTGTTTCACTGCATGGATGGGTTAAATCTGGAGGTCACATCTCTGTGTGTGAACACAGTAGGCAGATTGTTCACTTTCTCTTCACTTTAAAAAATGTGGCATAGCATTTGTTTTTAGAGTAATAATCACTCACCTGGAGTAAGATAAACACTAAAGGCACACAGAATCCATCAAAGCCCTGACCTAGAGAACAGCCTGAAAGGGAGAGGAAGAAGACGAGGAAGACAACACGAGGCAGGGTGAAAAGAGTGAAAGTGAAGGATAGTAGAGTGTTAGATAAATGAGGGCGAGCATGGAGGACGTAGTGGACGCCAGAGGTCAAGAGACACAGAGGATCGTTAAAAGCGGCTCCAGGTTGCTGATGTGGACTCAGTTAAAATGCATATGAGCTCAGGGTAGTTAATTACGTGGTGTTTTGTGCTGAGCTCAGGCTTTTGCAGGTCTGGCTGGTGGTCTATAGAGGAAACCTACATACCTAATGGACACGTACGCTGAAGCTGAGATCTTCACGTGCCACCATCCGTTCCCAGCCTGTGATTATAGCGGATCCCGGAACCACCAAAACAATCACACTGGATATCTGAAACCTTGTACAACAGTATTATCGGCTCCTCTCCTGGGTTCTTCAGCAACTCGGGTCATTTTCACGTTTGCCTTTTTTTGTTAACCCTCAGATTCTGATAATTAGCTCTGAGAGTCCGGAGCATTTGCTGAAGTGTGAAAGCTGTTTTTCGAGCCCTGGAGCATCCAAGAGGACGGAATCTGTCCACTATAAATGCTACAAGCCAGACAGTGTGATTTACTCTGTTTGGGACATCTTACTTCCTGTTCTAATGAAGAAGGTTGACGGTCAGCCATAACATTAAAACCGCCTGCCCGAACAGCTCTGACACCACATGACCCCTGTGGCAGCAGGATTTTAGCAGCAGATCCTTCTGTTGATCTTTCGTAGAATCAGACCAGACAAACCAGATGCACGTCACAGAGCCCTGGTCTCACATGACTCTGTCACTGGTTTGCCGTTGTCCTTCTTTGGGACAATTTGGTTACTAAAAACCACTGTTTACCTCGACACACCCCACAGTATCTGCTGTTCTGGTGATGCTCCGATCCAGTCGTCTAGACGGTACATTTTGGTCCTGGTCAAAATCACTCAGATTTCTTTACACTTGCCCATTTTTCCTGCTTCCGACACATCGACTGACTGCTGTCTGATATATCCGACCTTATGACAGGTGCCGTTGTGATGAGATTAATCAGTGTTATTGTCAGTTATTGTCAGTGTTAGCGTTGTCAGTGGTTTGGTGGGTTTAATGTTACAGCTGATGGGTGATCTGGTGTTTAGCTCTGTATTGGAGTAGCTGGAATTCCATGGGACCCCTGGTACACCTACTAAGGTAAACTCTGTGTGTGTCTCCTCACTGGCGAGGTCCACCAGTTCATGTCCTGTAGTCATTCTGACGGGTTTGTCCTCTTCTAACAGGATGTCTAGAGACACCAGATTATGGTTAGAGGAACACTCGTCTGAGTGTGTGTTATACCGGTGTGTTTCAGTTTTCACTGCTTTGTTAAACAACAAAAGGACACATTTTCGTGTTTTTTTCAGTTTTGGAATTAAATTGTGATCTCGTCTGTGGAGTCAATCTAATGGAAGGACATAGGTTCTTCTGTGTAAAAGCAAACCAGCTACTGGGGGCAGCCGTAGGCTTGTGGATATGGAACCAGCCCAGGTTCGAGCCCAGCAACCGACAAGCTCGGTCATGCAGGTTTCTCCTTCACAACATTCGGAGAATTCGACCATTTCTCTCGAGGGAAGCTGCCCAGGTACT
>JAOVVF010000004.1:2386365-2399448 GCA_028565595.1 Duopalatinus emarginatus
CGTACCTCCCGCACCTATAACACACACAGTGTTCACCAAAAGAGTACAACTGCAATCAATCTCTCTCTCTCTCTCTCCGTGTGTGTGTGTACCTTGCGCATGGCCTTGGTGTGGATGAAGTGCTCGTTGCACCAAATGCTGGAATAGTTGTTGTTCTTCCACTGCAGGTAGACGTTAAGGTAGGTCAGGTGATCACTCTCGGGTACAGCGAACTTCTCCCTCACCTGGTCACTCTCCTCCTCTCGGCCCTGACCGGAGCAAGTCACATGCTCAGTGATTCATCATAAAGAAGGTCACATGTCCCATAGGACGCGTCCCATGCTAGAGCTGCCGTTCTAGCATTTCTTTCAAACAACATTTTCGTGATATGAAATAATTACACATATATAAAAAGTGACCGGAAACCTTAGGCCTGTAGAAGATGGTGGGCACAGACAACATGGAGACGATGATGAGGATGTCGGCGCTGCAGCCCATGTCGCAGGACACGATCAGCATCTTGGACAGCGCCGGGTCCAGAGGAAACTCCACCATGAGGCGACCAGTCGGCGTCAGAGCACCTGTGAGACAGACAGACAGACAGAATCAGCTGACGTCCTTCATACTTCATTACATCCACGTTCTCACACTGAACCCTCGCCACGTTTCCCGACTCTCACCCGTGTTGTCCAGAGCGCCGAGGATCCACAGCTGGTACATGGAGTTCAGCATGTTGTCCTCAGGTGGAGGATCCATGAAGTGGAAGAGCAGCAGGTCCTGCACGCCCAGAGACTTCAGCAGCAGCACCACGTTAGCCAGGTTCGTGCGCTGGATCTCGGGGATGGTGGTGGTCAACATCTCGTTCTTGTAGGCACTCTGAGTGTATAACCTGGACACGTGATGACAAGACACACAACACGCATTTGTCTTTAGAGTTTTACAGAAAAACAGCCGACGTACACCGATCAAAACGCCATACCATTAACACCACCCAACAAAACTGCTCTGACCCAATCAAGGTACGGCCTTGACCAGACGCTCTAGCCTTCACCCCCATGCACACATCAGTGAGGTCTTAGGCACCCATGAGCCTGTCACTGGTTCACCGTTTGGACCACATCTGGTAGGTATTAAACGCTGTGTATACTGGGACACACCCTACAAGAACTCCTCGGTCCTTGTTGTCTACACGTCACAATTCGGTCTATCCTAAAGTGACTCAGACCAGATTATCAGATTAAAGCGTGACGTCTAGACGCCTGGGACTGAGCGTCTGCCCGACAGCAGGTCGTGAGGTGTTTTTCGGTATACAGTGGTTAGTGTTTCTACAGTAACTGGTCAGAAGGATAATCGTCGGGGGTCATGGGTGCCCGATACTCACTGACATGTTGATCGCTGTTTTGGCAGGTGGTGCTAATGTTCCGGCTGATCAGCATACATGAATATGCTAATAGGCTCACTCGTGTCCTGCTCTGTCGGGTTCTATGTTTCAGAGCCCAGCTATATATCTCGGATATCTCGAAACCTGTGTGAGTTTTACCTGTAACACTGCCCTGGCCCAGTTCTCCCGGCTCGACCCGAGCGCTGGTTAGCGTTAGCCTGGCTGATGGGGTAAACCTGCAGCGCATCCATACCTATACGTGGGTTAAACACCTGACCGAGGAAACACAAACACCAGTCAGAGACTTTGCGGAATCTTGGCTGTGTTTTACATTTTAAAATCTCAGCCGTCCAGTACCTTGAGTTTACAATATCCAGAATCCACCACAAACATGATGCCATCTACAGTCAGAGACGTCTCGGCGATGTTGGTGGCCACGATGCACTTCCTCACGCCGTCCGGAGCCTGACACAGAGGAACAGACCAGTCAGGAGGAAACAGTGCTGTGCAGATACACACAGATCAGCCGTAACATTAAAACCAGGAGGACCTGTTGCTGGTACCAGACACCACAGAGCACCTTCAGGGGTTTTACTGCGTCCATGCCTCGACAGGTCAGAGGTGTTAATATTATTGCTAATGAGCGTAAAGTAACTTTTTTTATGTCACGTCATATGTAATTCCCGTCACACATTTCAGACCGAGTGGAGAGAGCACGGTACCTTCTGAAAGATCTTGGCCTGCAGGTCTGAGGGCAGCTGGGAGTAGATGGGCAGGACTGCCAGTGCAGGAGCGTTCTCCAGCTCCTCCAGTCGCTCCACAATCTGATCCGAGGTCACCTGCAGGGACACACGGGTTCAGTGTGTGTTAGTACAGTGAGGTACTAAAGCTGTAAAGTGTAGAAAAGGTTCTGAGTCATAATCACCTCGATGTCCTCCTGACCAGGCATGAAGATGAGAATATCTCCCACCATGCCGCTGAGGTGGATCTGCAAGGCCTGCTTTACTGCAGCTTCCACATAATCCTCCTGAGGAGTCTACACACACACACACACACACACACGCACACACGCACACACGCACACACGCACACACACACACTTTTAGAAAGACCATTCAGACGCTGCGTTAGAGATCAAGGGGGTGAAGTGAACAGCACGTCTCACCTTACTGAACAGGATGTCCACAGGGAACGTCCTTCCGGGAATGTGAAAGATGGGAACGTTTCCGAAGAACGCCGCGAATTTGTCCGAGTCCATGGTGGCCGACGTGACGATGAGCTTCAAATCTGAGCGTCTGGATACGACCTGTTGAAGAGGTGAATGTAAATGAAATGGATGATTAGTGCTGAAAGGTTTCAGTCGTTTGGTTACTTCGGGTGGTTCCGTGTTACATTTTAACCAGAATCAGTCATTAGTGTGTTAATAAACATCCACTGAATTAACAGAGGCACCAACAATGCTGCGGGATGACGTCTGGATCTGTAGTATGAGTACAGTTCACACACACACACACACACACACACACACACACACTTCCTGAGCTGTTGTCTGTTACTGCTGCAGTTTGTCTCTTTTTCTCTGTCTGAACTGCAGCACCAGCGGGTTGCCAGGGTCACTAATTATGAGCGACTGTAGTTTTATTTTTCTGTTATTTAAAGTATAAACATTAAAATCCATGGGTTGTGTTTTTGTTTCTAGTGTCTATGTGTTTATTTGGAGTTTTAGACGTAAAATAATGGTTTACTTTTTGTAAATTCTCTTAAAAATATTGGTGGTCACTGGAAGTTAAATATAATGACTTATTTGAACTTGTTCCCTAATTTGGAGTCTCTCTACAAACTTTATTAGACAGGTCTTTTACTGTTTCATAATCCGTCCACAATCCGTCAACACAAAATAAATCATGAAAAAAAATTATTTAGTAAATAAAATAAATAATTTTTTAATTTATATTTATATATTATTTATATATTTATTTAACGAATATATATATATATATATATATATATAAAATTTATATATATAAAATTATATTTAATTATTTTACTTTTTAATGCTGGAAGTATTTTCTAATCATGTCCTTTATAAAATTTAAACAATTTTACTTTTATAAATATCAGTTTTAAAACTGTAATAATTAGTCAAAAAAAACATATTAGCTCATGATAATATTTTATTATTATAAACTAATTTGCATATTTTTCTAAATTTATTTCCTGTAATAAATTGTACTGTAAATATAAACTTTGATGAGACTCTTATTTTGCCTTTACTGATATCATTTAATTTGTCAGGTCTTATACTTGTCTGTCCACATGGGTCTGTTGAGGGACCCCTGGAGAAGTGTTTATTAGACTTTATTTTTCTAAAGTTTAATAACAGACTGATTTGTTCTAATGAAAACAGAACCATAAAGAAGTCGAGTTTATTTTAGACATGTTTGTTGTTTTTACTGCTGCTACATTTTATTCTTAAATAAACCACTGAAAGGACTTTTGTCTTATCTGATTACACAGTAATTATACAGTAATCAGTAAAAAAAAAAAAAAAAAAAAAAGAATCTGATTACAGTTTGAGTTCAGTACTGAGGAATCAGTAACGGATGTTGTACCTCTCGGAGCAGGCCGAACAGCACGTCCGTGTTGAGCGAGCGTTCGTGTGCTTCGTCCATGATGACGGCACTGTAGTGGTCCAGATCAGACTCACGGAGAGACTCCCTCAGCAGGATCCCGTCCGTCATGTACTTGATCATCGTCTTCTCCGACGTGCAGTCCTCAAAACGGATGGCGTAACCGACCTGCATAGATCAGCAACACAGTGTCAGTATCTCACACGCAGAGTTTAACAGACACAGCATGAGGACGACTGATGCGTCTGCATTGAGAAGAACATTAATCAGTGTAAAAGATTTAATTTAATGTGCTACAGAATTACAGAGATTACGAGTATGAAGGATTCGGCAAACGTCGAGCCAGAGCCATGCGACAACAAAAACACCAGGACTGAAGACAGCAGTCAGTTTCTGCAGACATGCAGTTTTCACTTTGTCCACCAGGTGTCAGTGTTAATGTACATAATAAAAGGGGTTCACGGTAGAGAACTGCGCGGGACTGTTTTCTTCAGCCCGCTCCAGACGAATTTCTGACCATTACCGCCCGCGACTGTAACGTGTGTGCGCCGTGTCCGCCCATTCCCGCAATGTGCATGTCCACTCCCGCCTGCAACCCGCGAAGCTGTGAGAATTATTCCCACACACTGATAGAGATGAACTGATTTTGTCTTCTCCATCCCGTAGGAGGAAACCTAACATAGGCTATTATTAATATAGAGGTTCTTGGGGTTTGTTTCGTTTTCCTGACCTGCAGCTTTTGAAGCACTGGTCTGGAATAACGCTCCTATTTTGTTATTTTCATGTAGTTTTTAATAAAAATAAAGGCAGTTTCATATTCTATTCTCATTCTCGGTATTTTATTTATTTAGTATTACCTTCAGGCTATAGTCTATAATCCTGCAGTGTTGTTTTAGCCGCCCGTTCCCACCCGCAGCCAAGTGCAAACCGACCGTTCCCACAAGATTCGTGCAGAACTCAGGTTCACGGCATTTACACAGGTAGAGGCGAGCCAGTTCAAAGATGGTGGTGCCTTTATAATGGTAAGAGGTTTCCACAGCTCTCATTCCATGGGACCCCTGGTACATCTACAACCGTCTGAACACTGTGTGTGATGAGTTCCACCAGTTCATGTCCCGTATTCATTCTGATGGGTTTGTCCTCTTCTAACAGGACAATGTACAACCAAACACGTCGCCATAGAGACACCAGATTATGGTCAGAGGCACACTCATCTGAGTTTGGGGTTTAGTCATTGGCAGTCACAAACCACGGTTCCCAGGGAGCAGTTGGGGAAGATAGGTGCCTTGCCCAAGGGTACATCAGACGTGTTTTGCCCTGGGCGGGGATCAAACCCGAGCCGGTTCACTAAACACTAGACCGTCTGGTCCGATGCTATAGAAGATCCACAGACAGATCTGCTGCTAACAGTTCGGTCCCAGAACACCAGATGTTTTTAATCTTCTGGCTGATCAGTGTAGGGTGTTGAGAGGCTGATTTCACTTACAGACCATGCAGTAAACACGGCTCACCTCCTCTCCCAGATTGCTGCTCATCTCCTCACTCACTCTCTTGGCCACGCTCATGGCGGCCACTCTGCGAGGCTGCGTGCATCCCACCATGCCGTAGCTGGTGTATCCGTCCTCGTGTAGGTACTGGGTGAGCTGGGTGGTTTTCCCGCTGCCCGTCTCGCCTACTACGATCACAATACTGTTGTCTCTGTGTGAGGATACAGAAGATGGATGCGTAAGCTAACGGAATGACTCCGTTTATACAGAATAAACGTTAAATAACTTTATAAACATGTCCCATTCGAAACTGTTACTATGGAGACTACAGAGACTTTCTGAAGGATCTGAACCTGATGATGTTGAGCAGCTCCTGACGAACGGCGAAGATGGGAAGATACTGTCTCTGTTCCAGGAGAGTCTTCCTCTTAGCAAACTCACTGCTGGCTTCAGTCTTCTCCTTCATGTGTTCAGCGAACTTCTGCTCTGTCCTACAGGGCAGGGGAGAGAGGGGGAGGGAGAGAGAGAGACAGACAGAGACAGAGAGAGAGACAAAGAGACAGAGAGAGAAAGACAGAGAGAGACAGAGATGTTTAACCACAACAATAAAATTAAGTAATCATGAACATGGACATGTATTACTAGTAGAGAACACATACTTGTAGTCCACAGCCCCGTCCTCTCCCACAGGCTTAGCGTCCGATCCGTCTTCCTCCTTCTTGATTCCCATGATGTCTCCCAGTTTGGTCCCGGCCAGCTCCCAGTGTTTGTGCTGAGCCTGTTTCAGTGAACAGAGTCGAAGACATTTGTTAAAATGTTTCTTTAAAAGAGGAAGTTGTGGCCCTGTGACGAGAAGGTCCCAGGTTTGAACCCCACAACGGACAAGACAGGACTGAAGTGTCCTTGAGCAAGACACCTAAACCCTCAACTACTCCCAGCTACAATCACAGCAGGTCAAAGAAATCTAAAGTCTCATTTGGTTCTGATGTTCAGGGGGGGCAGCTCAGAGAAATACCCCTCGGTATATACCAAAATACCATCGTACTGCCTGACCCTGTCACAGACAGTCTATGAATGTACACTGCCATACACACGAACCTGACACTGTGTTATACCTCTGATCCACACACTTATTCCCCTCCGGGTTTCCTCTAACTCTGTATCTTGCATTCTCATTGGCTGCAGCTCAACAAGCGCCCTCACTCATAACCAGGCGCCAGTCATAACCTGATCACACGCCTTTTCACACTACTGGATTCGGATTCTTTGACAGATTCAGATATTTAACATGCCTGATAGTTTTTAGGACACTGTAAGCGACCGGTGAGCTTCTCGGACCGTGTCTTTAAACCACAGTGACCCACAGCTGATTTTCGAGCCCTGAACAAACCCAGATTTGTCTCAGAGCCAGAGCTTTTTCAGTGACCTCCAAAACCTGTGTGAAAATCAGGGCTGAAAATCGTGTAGTGTGAACCTGGCATTAAAGGTTTCTGATTAAAAGAGAAGTTGTTGTGTAGTGTGAACAGAACAGACATCTGAGCACTGTGAAAGACACACAGTGAGTCTGTGCCATATCTGATCTCTGTGTGTACATCAGTAATCTGAGTCTGAGACTGGATAATAATCTGAAAGGCTGAAATCATACACAGGGAATCATGTATACTCAGATGGAGTGAGTAAATCATGGAGATCCATGAGAGCTGAGAGCTGTAGTGAGAGATAGAGACGTCACCTTCTTGCGCTCCTTCTGCTCTCTGTGTTTGCGCACCAGCTGGCTGCCTTTACGGGAGATGATGGCCATGTCGGAGGTGGGATCCTTCACCGGGATGACCGGCTCGGGCTGGGAAAAGTGGAAATACACCGATTACTCCGCTGCACATAATCATACATACATAATCAAAACCTGAATTTATAAAGCTCCTGGTGAAGATCCTGGATTAACTGGTCTCACGGTTTTGAGGTCACATGAGTGAAATAATTAGGTAAATAATAATAATTAGGTAAAGCAAACTCCTAAATCAAACAGTTGTATAATCAGTTTAGTTTGGCTCATACAGAATCATAGCAGGCTGATTAGCTGGTGTCGCTCCTGTCGCTCCTGTAACCTCCAACATATCCAGTGGCCAGCTTGAACATTCTGCTGCCGTGCTGTGTGTAAGGCTCGGGTCAGTGTCTGTAATTTCATAATGAAATGATGATCACTGGTCCTTACCTGCTTGGTGAAGACGATTCTGCCGTCTAGGAAAGGAGGGACGAGGTTGTGGACGAGCAGGTGGACCCTGGCCGCGTTGTCTTCTTCGAAGTCCTCGTCCACTTCCAAGCGCTGCACCACACCACTGGTCAACATGCGGTTGGTCTCCCAGCGTTCGTTGTCCTAAAGACATATTCGTTTAGATTATATTATATGAAGTCAGCGGAGGTCAATGTACAAAAATCCAGATGTTACAGGTTACAGCCTGAATGATGAATATAAGTAAAGAGTGAATTACAAATAAATTTTAAATGAAATAAAAAACGAATCAGGGAAACAAGTGAGATAATTTAAACCATGTTGTCATAGCAGGGTTTGTCCACTAGATGGCACACTGCAATTCCACTGATGTGTTTTTTGCACTTTTATACATTTGGCAATCAAAAGCTCTTTGAAAACTTCTAAATCAAAGCATGATTTTAAAAGTGAAAGTGAGTATTGTTCTGTCCACTGAAACACACACATGAACACTAGAGGGCAGTGATTATACACCCCTGAGCGGTGTCACCCTGGGAGCAGCTGGAGGTTTGCTCGACAGCACTTAATTAAAACCGGTGACCTTCCCATCACAAGCCTACAGCTGCCCTACAGCTAACATGTCACCCCTTTCCCAGAGCCTGATGACGGATTTCTGGTTGTATTTAACAGGGTAAACAAAGAGGGCTGACCCAGCGTGTCTCTGTGTCTCACAGATATGTTTTGTCCACATTAAACGGATCATAGTTGAGGTTTTGGTTGCAAAACGACAGAAAGCTGAAAAAGTTAGAGTCTTAACATGGTGTTTGTCTTGAACTCTGAGGGATGAGTGATGAATGTTAGACAGGTTTCCAGGTCAGATAGTAAGAACCGATTTGAACAGTTTCTACACTGATGAAGATTCGATGTGCTAAACTGTTTCTCTCTCTCTCTATCCGGTTTACAACACGGTCCAGAGAAGGGGACAGTCAGGACTCGGTGTCACCTGATCAGAGGAGAAATGAGGAGCCTCAGACAGTCCAGGGGGTTTTAGATAGGAAAGTTCATCCCCCAGGAAGACGAATTAATAATAAAGTATGTTAATGTACAACATTACAGGATCTTATAGTGAAGTAAATCTAGCAGTTGAATGATGAAATCTGTTCTACACTGTTTTCTGATGTTCATTAGTCGTCCTGTTTGTTTCAGGTAGACAGACACATAACAGGTTACATATAGAGGAACAGCAATCAGTGACTTCAGTATAATAATAATAATAATAATAACTTAGGTTTTATAGGTTTTGTGTCTTGGCAATTAAAAATTCTTCTCTTTACTCGGTTTAAGACGTAAATGTCCATTCTAGAGGAAGTTGTGAACGCTCAGATGGTTGTTTCTTTACTGTTACACCACACTAGTGTTTGCTATGCTGTTCCATTTCACCAGCAGGTCCAAGCCGCACTGTTTTTTTATATCCGCATTCCGAACCCGGAAATGTGAAAGTTTCTTAAAAAGAATGATTTATCAATCCTTAAATATTAACATTGATGACATTATTAAAAATCCTGTATCGATATCCTATATCTGTTAGGGTCTTGGGCAACACCAGCGTAGCCAGATATAACCCCAGACCCCCCCACCCCCACCCCCACACACATCCACCTTTCAGACACATGATTCAAGCCAAACTGACAAATACGACAAGATCATTGTGACAAGTACATTTTACAATTCAAGGTGAACCAGACAGTTGACCCCTGATTGATTCAGGGGTGTTTACAACCCAGCCCCCGGGGGGACAAACATGGTTTAACAGATTTTAATTGGTCCACAGCTTCACTTCTTAACAATACGTTATTTGCAGCCCACTGAAACATTGCAGGTGTTTATTTCACCTGATGGGGCAATCAGATGATTAGCAGTAAAAATGCTTTGCATTTGTGACTTTATAGTTTTCCTATGAAGAGAGCGCTGATACCGCTGATCAAAACAACTCCCTGGTTGGTAGCTGTCATGTGACAGGTGAAGAGTTGCCTGATTGGTGGGAAACAGATACGTTTAAAATTGAGGACAAAATCAGGCATAAGACAAAAATAAAAGGAAAAAAGAGAAAACGTCCAGGCTAAATAATTTCTCAGTTTCATTATTACTGTTTTTAAACTGCAGTGTTTTTGTTGGAGTTATTGCAACTGACATTAAGGCCAATCTGAGCCCTTTACA
This sequence comes from Duopalatinus emarginatus, assembly GCA_028565595.1. Classification (NCBI taxonomy): domain Eukaryota; kingdom Metazoa; phylum Chordata; class Actinopteri; order Siluriformes; family Pimelodidae; genus Duopalatinus; species Duopalatinus emarginatus. The sequence continues at coordinate 2,396,269 of JAOVVF010000004.1, forward strand.
AAAATGTGGACATTGTTTTTTTCCTGAGCCAAACCTTTATAACATGATTTCTGTAAAGCTGCTTTGGAACAAATGTCTATTGTTAAAAAACTGAATCAAATTCTAACATGTCTAGATCAGACCTCCAGATAAATCAACCTGGAACTTTCTAAGCTCTGGTTCTCTGAGACTGGACTGCTGTATTGGAGTCCTAGGATAACCTCAGGACCACACGTCTTTCTGATTACATCAGCAGTACGGGACACAACCTGAGACGTCTGACTGAAGTCTGTCGGTCTGCTGTACCTCATTGATCTGTCGTCTCTGTGCGGAAATCCGTTTCTGGGTCTGCTTCTGTAAAATCTGCTCCCTCTTCTTCACATACTCATCCGAGCTGGTGGTCAGAGGGTTGTGGAACTCGTCGTAGCCCTCGTCCATCATGTACCAGTCTCGGTCTGCTTGCTGCGGACAGTCAGTACAAGAAGAACGTCATACACAAACGTATACCAACGTAAACGACTGGTCATGATTACAGAGTAAATGTAAATCAGATCCCACCGACCCTCTGATCTTCCTCCCACTGCTCCTTCTCGTCCTCGTTATCAAACGGGATGCCGTCCTCGCCGTCCTCCTTTTTACCTACAGAACACACCGGTACGATTAAACACTCTGGGGGTGGTTAGGTGCCTTGCTCAAGGGCACTTGAGTCGTGTCATGTCAGTACAGGGGTTCGAACTGGCAGCCTTCCAGTCACAAGACCAGTTCGGATGACACATGGGGCAGCTGTATGCTAGTGGTTAAGGAAACAGCCTTGATTGGAATGGTTTCTATGGAGATGTACGACATTGATGGAAAGAGCCTCCAGTATCAGTGTGTGTTTAACAGTCAGAGATAAAGCTTGAATGTTCAGTCTGAATTAGAGGTATTTTATTAATTTTCAGTAGAGTCCAGTTTGTAAAAAATTCCCTCAAGCCGAGGTCCAGAACATCATAATGTCTATCCTGACCTGATTCAAAACTATATCCTTTATATGAAAGTAGCCTAGAGTTCAATCAACATTTTAAATCAGCAACAAATAAATATCAAGAACAATTATAATTTAATATATTTCAACAACATTTACAGTCACTTCTCACAATGAACTGGATGAATAATAAATAAAGTTCAGACAGTGGGTTCAGATTTGAGCGGGTCTGATTATTTTCTGTCCTGAGATCAGATTTGAGCGAGTCTGGTTATTTTCTGTCCTGAGATCAGATTTGAGCGAGTCTGGTAATTTTCTGTCCTGAGATCAGATTTGAGCGAGTCTGGTAATTTTCTGTCCTGAGATCAGATTTGAGCGAGTCTGGTTATTTTCTGTCCTGAGATCAGACTTGAGCAGGTCTGGTTATTTTCTGTCCTGAGATCAGACTTGAGCAGGTCTGGTTATTTTCTGTCCTGAGATCAGACTTGTTTTAAACGGTCCGTGTGAAGAATAAACATTCTTGGTGTAAAGTTTATTTTTGTGAACGAACCTTTTTCTGACTCACTTTTTTCACACCACTGTTTCTCCACTCCAATCTCCTGTGCGTTTGTGTGACAGTGTGAGTGACTCGGTCGACCATGCGCATCATAACACACACATCTGACTGGCTGAGAAGCATCACGTGATACTGACAACATATGTGACTGGTCCGCTAAAACTACGCCGGAAATGCTAGAAAAGTGATGCCGATTTAAAAAGAAACACTCTGTTAAAATGTATCATTTTTAATATTTTACTGTTTACAGGCTTCGGTCAGGAGAGGAGAATGTCTGGGTCCAGACCTGGACTGCCCATTAGTGACCCCTGGACTAAATGTTACAGGTTCTGGGGGCAGCCGTGGCCTAGTGGTTAAGGAACAGGTCTCGTGACTGGAAGGTCTCGGTTTTGATCCCCTCACAGGGCAAAACATGACTGAGCTGCCCCTGAGCGGGGCACCTGACTGCCCCGGTGCCGTGGTTTAGGGCTGCCCCTCCGTCACTGGTAATCGTCGGCCACATTAAAGCATTAGGGTTTTTTCTAAATAAAAGAACACGCACCTTTCCCTCTGGACAGACGAGGCGTGGAGCCCAGATGCTTCCTGTCATTGGCCCACTCATTGTATTTGTATGACGGTGTTGGCAGAGGCGTGTCCTCCGGATACCGAGCTCTCACTGATCTAAAAAAAAAAAAAAAAAAACATCAGGAACATATTTTTACATTGGGTTCAGTAAACTCATGACTGGTACAAAGCTGAACGAATCTTACTTGTCTCTTCTCTCGCTGTCGCGGCCGGAGCGAGAGCTGCGCTCCGAGCGATCCGTCTCGCGGTGGGAAGGGGCCGGAGAGGGGCTCTCCCAGTGGGAACGGCGTGCGGTACCGTAACCGCTCTCGTCTTCATCCCAGCTGGAGGTAGACGGTGTTGGAGCATCTGTGGAGCATCGACAGGACAATGAATCCCCAAGTTAAACCAGGGAAAAACAGACAAGCAGGATTTGGAAAAACTTGTCTACCGGTGTCACCCTGTCATCAGGTTCAAAAGTCTGACCGATTCACCTACCTCGGGGTCGACTGCTCGGAGTTTGAGGTTCGTCCCTACGACTCCCGCGGCTGATGCGCTCAGACCAGCCATCTCTTTGCGAGCGCTCGCTCCTCGCGCTGCTGTCTGAGCGCTCAGAGCGACTGCTGCTGGACCCCCGACTGCGGTCTCGCTCGTCTGCTCCGACAACCACACGAGACATAGTTACATTTTTATAAATGTACAGAGAGAAGAGAGAGAGAGAGAGCGACAGAGTGGGGGGACTGAGAGAGGAAAAGAGGAGGAAAAGAAAGAAAGAAAAATAAAGGGAGGATAAAAAGAGGATGAGATGAGAGATGGAGGGCAGATGAGGGGGAGGAAGGAAGGGAGTGAGGAAGAGAGAAAGACAGAAGGAAATGAAAGAAAAGAAGGGTAGCAGAGAGACAGGCGAGGGAAGGGGAGGGGAGGAAGGGACAGGAAGAGGGTAGGATGAGAGGTGAGGAGGAAGAAAGGGAGAGAGGGGAGAGGGGAGTGTAGAGGTAAGGAATTTCAGAGGGGGAAAACGGAGGGTGAGGGTGAGAAAGGGGAAAAAAGAATGGAGGGATTGAGGAGCTGAGAGAGAGAGAGAGAGAGAGAGAGAGAGAGAGAGAGAGAGAGAGAGAGAGAGAGAGAGAGAGAGAGA
>JAOVVF010000004.1:2476364-2487844 GCA_028565595.1 Duopalatinus emarginatus
TAATTGTAACATTTCACTTTAAAGCCTTATTCATTTACATAGATTAAAAAATGCGATTAATCGCGATTAATTATATGAAATTCTGCGATTAATCGCTATTAACAATTTTAATCGTTTGACAGCCATAATACGTACACGATCTCAGACGTAGCTACTACACCTACCATTTAATAATTACAATCAAAATGTGTTGTTTTTCTCCACAAAGCTACTCGCAACAGTACACAGTCATCATACTTTTGATTTTTTTAGTTTTCTGGTTGTAAACAGCCGACTTCCTGCTTTTTACCATTTTTCTTCTTCAACAGACACACACACACACTTTCTCTCTCTTATACATACATACATACATGCATACATACATACACACGCGCACACACACACACACACATGCAGCTCGAACAGGTTACATTTGGCACTGGGAAGAAACTACATTTCAATCCTATAATAAAAAGCTTCTTCCTCCTTCAGGATCGAGCTAAGCTCCATCTGGCTCATCTGTAATTCACACACATCCCATCCACAGCTATCAGATGATTGACAGCAGAACTTTTGCCAAAGCAGACACCTTTTCTGCACAGACCAATAAAGACTCAGATAGAGAGCACAGCTACTTCCACACAGATAGTTCCGAAGTTTTGAAAAGTTTTAGTGAATTTCAAGCCTTTTTTATAGGATTTTTTTTTACGTATATTGCAGGTTTATTTAAATGATTAACGACGTATGCACTCGAATTTCAATAGATTTCACTGTTTTTAATTCATTTATTCATTCATTTTCAGTAGGCGATTTATCATGGACGTGTATGAAGGTCCCGGTGGCTCTGAACTCGGTCTTGGGAATACCGGCCATGAGACGGGAATGCGCTAGTCCTTCATGTTTTGTTCATAACCCATAACCATCCTAATAAAAATAATAGGGTTATGGACATCACCCTGTGATTTCCCATGCTTGCATCATGGAATAATGTGGGAGCATCATGGATCTCATGATCCCCCATCATTCTGTCATACGCTTGCCTTTCAGGCTCTTTCAGCTATTTAGCCATTTCTTTCATTAGCTGAAGATGGAAACCCGCCTCCCCTCTGGCGGTTTTGTGCAATCTCGACTGAAGTATTCATAACAGCATCGGAGCTGTTACGGTTGTTAGCAAGAGTAATTAGCTGTGCTAATTAACGTAACAGAATTAAAGTAGGAGGTGGAGGGGGTGGTGATTGAGACATAACATACAAAAATTGCTAAAACAAACAGTTCCCTTTTTTTTGCTATTCTAACACACCCTATGAATACGGACACATTTACACTTATAGCATTTAGCAGACGCTCACATTCCAGGTAACTTATGAAAGTGCTTAGTCATTAAACAGCATTCCAATTAATTTCCTATGACAAAGAAAACAGCTTCCTAATGTCATCTCTTTGACTAAGAAAACAGCATTTCCATTTCTTACTTATAAATGAGGAAAAAACATTCCCATTTCTTCCATATAAACAAGGAGCCAGCATTCACATTCCTTCCTGTGACTCAGGAACGGCATTTCTATTCCTTCTGTGTCGTGAGGAAACTGCATTTCCATTTCTTCCCGCCCTGTGACTAAAGAAATAGCATTTCTATTCCTTCCCTCTGACTCAGAAAACAACATTCTCATTCCTTTGATACAACTTAGGAAACTGCATTCCCATTTTTTCCATGTGACTAAGGAAACAATGTTCCCATTTCTTCCCTGTGACTAAGGAAACAGCATTCCCATTTCTTCCATGTGACTAAGGAAACTGCATTCCCATTTTTTCCATGTGACTAAGGAAAAAATGTTCCCATTTCTTCCCTGTGACTGAGGAAACAACGTTCCCATTTCTTCCATGTGACTAAGGAAACAGCATTCCCATTTCTTCCAAGTGACTAAGGAAACTGAATTCCTATTTCTTCCGTGTGATTAAAGAAACAGCATTCCTATTTCTTCCTTGTGACTGAGGAAACTGTATTCCCATTTCTTACTTATGAATGAGGAAACAACATTCCCATTTCATCCCTGTGACTGAGGAAACAAAGTTCCCATTTCTTCCAAGTGACTAAGTAAACAGCATTCTCATTTCTTTCTTGTGACTATGGAAACAGCATTCCCATTGCATCCCTGTGATGAGGAAACAACATTCACATTTCTTCCTTGTGACTGAGGAAAAACATTCCCATTACTTCCATGAAAATGAGGATACAGCATTCCTATTTCTTACCCATGACCGAGCAAACCGCATTCCCAATCCCTCCTTGTGACTGAGGAAATACCATTTCTATTTCTTCCCTGTGATGAGGGAACAACATTCGCATTTCTTCCCTATGTCTGATGAAACAACATTCCCATTTCTTTCATGAGAACAAGGATACAGCATTCCTATTTCTTATCCATGACCGAGGAAACCGAGGAAACCAATCCCTCCCTGTGACTGAGGAAATACCATTTCTATTCCTTCCCTGTGATGAGGGAACAACAACACGTTTGGAGAAAAAGCAGCCGTCTATCCACTGATATGTGTTAGCGTTCTATTGTTTGTGGTTGATACTTTGCTTTTTTCTTCTTGCATGTGAGGATTTTCTAGTTATCAACGTTGGCAAGCTGTGTGTGTGTCGAGATTTACAGCACAACTGTGTTTGATGAGCAGAAGCGTGATTGAGAAACACGAGCTGCTCTGACAACTGCGACTTCCTCCTACGCAGTCGACTGCTTTCCAAATGAGTAGGAAAATGGGCCTTTTTCAGTCTCTCTTAAACACATGCTGCTTTTTAAACTCGCTTAAACCGAGTTACCAGAGTTAGACCCCTGTTAGCTATTACACAGCCTCCATCCATTTAATTCAAAAAACAATAGATAGAATTGTTATAGAATTTAATGCTGAATTGTAAACATTTGTATCTGAATTCTGATTTGACAATTTAACGAAAATGTTACTGAGAAAAATTATTCCCATTTCTTCCCTGTAGCTGATTAAACAGCATTCCGATTTTATGTAGCTGAGGGAACAACATACCTATTCCATCAGTGTGATAAGAAACCGCGTTCCTATTTCTTTTGACTGGCAAAACAACATTCCAGTTTCTACTGTGTGACAAGGAAACAGCATTCCTAATTCCCAGTTTGTGATTGAGGAAAGAGTATATTAATTTCTTTTCTGTGACCAATGAAACATCATTCTCTTTTCTTCCCTGTGACTAAGAAAACAGCATTCCCATTCTTTTCCTCTTACCAAAAAAAATATCATTCCTATTCTTTCCCTGTGACTAAGGAAACAGCATTCCCATTCATTTACCTGTTACTAAGAAAATATAATTCGTATTCCTACCACAGGACTAAGGAAACGTATTCCCATTCTTTTCCTCTTACAAAAAAAATATAATTCCTATTCCTTCCCTGGGACTCAGGAAACAACATTCCCATAACTTCCCTGTGACTGAGGAAAATTCCTTCACATTCCTTTTGTATGAATGAGGAAACATTATTCCCAATCCTTCCCTGTTATAAGGAAACAGCATTGCCATCCTTTCCCTGTGAGTAAGGAAACATCAATCTCTTTTCTCGCATCTAAATGAGGAAACAACATTCCTATTCCTTCCCTCTGAGTGAGGAAACAGCACCTTGATTAGATTTCTTTAACCCTCAACTCATCTTCATTTTTCTGTCACATGTACTTAAAGGAATGGACATAAATAAATCATGTAAATCATGTCTCAGAGTTTAGAGACACACTGAGAATTTCATTCCATTAAGACGAGAAACAAAAAAAGCTTTGCACTTTCCTCCTCCAGCTGAGAATTTATTCATAAAAATGGGCTCTTTTTATGTTTTTCCTCAACAACACAATGTTTTTCCTCCCATAGGACCTGACAGGGAAAGACATCAGCCACAGGAGGCGCGCAGGAAGTCTCGGCACCCAGACACCTCGCCGGAGCAGATGTGCCTCACAGCTGTAAAGGGGATAATCCAGCTTTTAATGAAAGCCCAGAGGAACGACCTGCGGCAAGCAAGCCGAGGAGGAGGGATGGCCTGAAATTAGTCATGACTCTTCCAGCCAAAACCACATTTGCTCTGACAAGAGATCAGAACAAATGCAGATATAAAGTGCATCCCGAGCGAACGGCCGAATCCAGATTAGTTAACGATTTCCCCCTCGTTTCAGGATATGAGTCACAGTGCCCGAGGCCAGGAGAAATGTTGGCACCGTTATTATCTGCTGGTGGATGATATACAGTATACACAAAGTACATGTGTTTGTGTCCATACACACACACACACACACACACACACACACACACACACACATTCTATAATCCTATTAAAAACGTCCATTACACCAGAACACCCAGGAGATGATTTAACGAAATCTTAATCGGCCTGTAATCATACTTTAATGATATTCCAGCGATTCCTCATTATTCTTTAATAACAAAACTCTCTTAAGTGTTATTGCTCCTATGGAATGAGATTAAATTGGTGTCCGGCCAATTTCACGATTATAAATGAAATTACTCCATGTTATTTGGGATGTTACATCACAGGAGGACAAAAGAAATGCAAAAAAAAAAAAAAGAAAAATCACACTGAAGCAACAGGAAACTGACGAGCAAAAAGATTTGTTTCTATAAAAAAATAACAGGACAATTCAACAAATAACAAACGATTTGTTTTATATGTTTTTATGTATATCCATGTATATATTTGACCCACCACTTGGCTTTTCCCTATCATACCACAGCTACCAGTTGATGAGGGTGAAGTCTAACATGCTACCTCCTGAGATGTCTCAGCAGTCATGAACTGCTGTTCATGCTGCATCACAGAGCAGCTGTCTGAAAGAAAAAAATGTGTCTCTCATACACTGACGTACTGAAAAAACTGGTACACCAGTCTACAATTTGAAGGCATGGACTCCACGAGTTTGTGGAAATATGTAGGCACCAGACTTCCTGCAGAACGGCCCACAATTCTGTTGCATCCTCGAGGTGTAGGTTGGTGTGGTACAGTGGTAACACCATTGGGCTCCCATGTGGCTCCCTGGGTTTGATTCCCAGTCTGGGCAGCCGGTCTGTGATACACCAATAAGGGTCCTTGGGCAAGACTCCTAACACTACGCTGGCCTTCTGTAATACAAGTAACCTTGTAAGTCGCTCTGGATAAGAGCGTCTGCCAAATGCCCTAAATGTAAATGTGTAGGAATTCCATGTTTTGTGGCATCCCAGATGTGTTAGGTGGAAATGGCAAGACCCCAAACTCAGATTGGTGTTCATCTAACCATAATTTGTCATCTCTAGCTGTGTGTGGTGGTGCGTTGTCTGATCAGAAGAGGCCAAACCCATCAGAATAGAGGCACTAGGGGTGTCTATAATTCTGACATTTTGGAGGGAAAAATGATTCACGTTTAGAGAAAGTGTTTATGAGATTTGCAAATGCTCTAATATAGTAATGGAGGCACTTCCTGTGATGTGTAACATGTCTGGCCCCCAAATTCCAATAATCCCAATAATATAGAAGAAGAAGTACCTTTTATTTGCCTTTATATACATTACAGAACAGTGAAATCCCAGCTTTGTTAGGAATTTTGGGACAGCCACGAAACATGGACTCATGCACCACTGACCTTCACATTTAACCCATCCGTGTAGTGTAACATACACATACACCAAGGGGCAGTGAACACACTTGCCTGAAACAGCCCCTAGACCTGGTGCCCGGGGAGCACCTGGGGGTTAGGTGCCTTGCTCAAGAGCACTTCAGTCATGCTGTGGTGCAGGGAATCGATCCGGCGTCATGATCCTTCCGGTCACAAGGCTGGTTTCTTAACTGCAAAGCCTACAGCTGCCCCCAAGGAACGGCCAAGGGTCTTGGTCAAGAGCCCAACAGTAGAGCTTGAAGCCCCTAGCCTATGAATCGTCTCTCAGAGCCCAGAAATGAAAATAGGGGAAATGGTAAAAGCCGTCCGCCCCAGTGATGAAAATAGGAGTGTCAATAATTCTGACGTTTGACACGACATACCAGTTCTCACATTCATCAATTTTGTTTAATTAAGCACACCACTGGGTTTTTAAAGTATTGGCACCCGTACCATTCATTCATATTTAGCACAGCATTTTCATAGGCATCAACTCGACAATTCTGACACCATTTTTGGAAGACAGCATTGTACTTTAAGAAAACACAAGTGAAAAAGCCTTTCTGTAATTGTTTCAGTGCACAAATGGAATCTTTTGTGTCCACTGGCCTGAGTGGTGCCAATCATTACAGATTAGACAGCATATTGTTAAATCTGGGCTAAAAACCATCCAATACTTGTGTTATTTTTATTTGTGTAGTGGGACTCATGACACAGAGGAGACGCCTGATAACAAGGCACTGACGGATCACGCTTCCTCGTCTGAAAGTCACGTGACGTCTGTAATTCACAGAACCAGCTGTGTGAGAGAAAAAGCCACAGGGCCGCTAATGAGAATCTGATAAATATGGAGATTTTCCCGGCCTGTCTTGTCTCATCTCATTCTCGCTTGTTTTGTGTTGTGCACGTGGGTAGCTCGGGGGCAAACCGTTCCTCCATCCCACAAGCAGCACCATATTTAACTGCAGGTTCTCACCTGGTGGTACAACCGCTCTGAGCAGAAAAGCCCACACACATATACACACAGCGTAGGAGGCCAGTGCTGGAGGGCGTCAAGCATCCTGAGCCCAACATTTCTACCTTATGAACTCTGATTCTATTTTAAAAGAGTCGGCATTAAGAGAAAGCTTTGGGTTGGGATTTAAAGATATATCTGGGTTCAATAAAGTCAAATGAGAAAAAAATAAATAATTGTGTCTCCAGTATCAGGAAACCTCAACGCAAATAAGCTGATATTTATATATATATTGGCGATGCTCTGAACCAGTCGTCTATTCCTCGCAGTTTGGCCCTTGAGCCGTTGAGGCATGGTTGCCACAAGACCTGTAACGGTGTCCTGTGGTATCTATTACCAAGACGTTAGCAACAGACCCTTCTCTCAAACTTCTGTGAGATCAGACCAGAAGGTCAAGCCTTCTGGACATCGATAACCTTGTTGCTGGTTCACAAGTTGTCCTTCCTTGGACTGCTTCTTGTAAGTAGTAACCACTGGACTTTGGGACAGACCTGTTGTGTTGGAGATGCTCTGACCCAGTCAATGAACCATCACAGTTTAGTCCTTGTCAAAGTCAATCAGATTATTTCAGTTTATCAGCCCATTTCTCTTTCTTCCAACATGACAACTTCAAGAACTGACTCTTCATTTGCTGTCTGATATATCACTTGGCAGGGGAAAGTCAAAGTGAAAGTGAACTATTTGCCTTCCGTGCTTGCATACACAGGAATGTGACCTCCGTATTTAACCCATCCGTGCAGTGAAACACACACACACACACACACACACCAGTGAACACTAGGGGGCAGTGAACACACTTCCCCGAAGCAGGGGGCAGCCCCAAACCATGGCAGTTATGGAAGTTAGGTGCCTTGTTCTGTCTGATATATCACTTGGCAGGTGAAAGTCAAAGTGAAAGTGAACTATTTGCCTACCATTCTTGCATAGACAAGAATGTGACCTCCGTATTTAACCCATCATGCAGTGAAACACACACAACTGTGAACACTGGGGGGCAGTGAACACACTTGCCCGAAGCGGGGGGCACCCCCAAATCATGGCAGGCTTGGAAGTTAGGTACCTTGTTTAAGGGCACCTCAGTTGTGTCTTGCCCTGTGCAGGGATCGAACCCAGGACCTTTCCGGTCACAAGACCGGTTCCCTGACCAATAGGCCACAGCTGCCCCCACTATAGGTGCCACTATAACCAGATGACAAGTGTTATCTGGTTATGTGTGTATGAGTGTGTGTGTGTGAGTATGTGTGTGTGATTTTAATAATATAAATGACACACACCGAAGATCATCTTATTCACATGCGTAGGCCAACTGGTGTAAATATTGACGTAAGAAATGATGTAATTCACAGCCTCTAAATAGTCATTGTGAGAGCAGCACTTTAATGAACACCTGAAATAAGAGACACTGAGGGACATGATAATCACCTCCATGACTCACTGTTTCCGCCGTATTAACAACCTTCCTAACTGAGCCACTAACACGGCCATGCGTTTGGTCTGAATTCTGCACTAATACGCTTGGGTCTCTTGTGGGAATGAGTGTTGTCAAGGCTGGAAGTCTCTAATAAGCTGTGTTGGCACGGGGACCATCCCGAGACCCAGCGGCTGGCGAGGTTGTGTGCCACATGGATTGCTGTTAGGACAGAACCCAGAGGAGAGAAGAAAAAAAACAGGCTAGCGCATGGCCTGTCATCTGATCAGACCGCCCGGTGACACTTTTACAACCTGTCAGGACGCTCGGGGCTCATCAGCCAACAGCTCCGACAGTAGAGCAGCGGCACAGCATGCAGCGTGGCAAAGAAACAAACTGCCACGCAAAAATACCAACAGAGCTTCCAGTCGAGTTAACTGGATATTTCCCTTGAGTCCTCTCCTCCGGCTTGATGGGCATATCGGTTGTTTCTCTTAATCTTGTTTTGTCAGGAATGAACAGGCACTGTGTTCTCTGAGAAGGAGTTATGAGAAGACATCTAGACTGCACTGCTATTCTGACTTGAGTTGCAGATTCAGGGAAATCCAGGTTGTTGTGAATATTCCGTGTTTTTACATACGTTAAAACGTTCTCTTTCACATTCGGTCGTGTCCAATTCTCACCAATCACCAACAAACCAGGGACAGAAAAGGCCATCACATGCTTCCTCCGTGGTACACAACACCGCCCAGACCACTTCTTATGCAACATCAAGTGGTGATATAAGACCTTCGGTGGAAAAATAGTACGCCACCTTTACCGGCTTTGACCAGTTTATCTGTCTGGACTGCCAGTCATGGATGGCTGTGGCATCATCGGGATTCATCTATTGTGCTATTGTGCTACGCTACCCAGGAATCCCCTATAATAATATACCTCTCTATTTATTTGGGCTAACACTGTAAACCAAAAATGGAAGAAACCCGGCTACTTTTAGGTCATTTCTACAACTGAGCAGTTAAGGGACACTACTCAAGGGCCCAACGATTGCAGTTTGGTGTTGGGATTTGATCTCATGACCTGCTACGTCGTAGAAGTCTTACATCGTAACCACTAAGACACCACTACTACTTATTATATATTATTCAGAATTATTACATTTACGGCATTGGGAGACGCTCTTATCCAGAGCGACATACAAGGTTACTGGTATTACAGGAGGCCAACGTAGTGTTAGGAGTCTTGGCCAAGGACCCTTATTGGTGTAGCACAGACTGGCTGCCCAGACCGGGAATCAAACCTAGATCTCTTACATAGGAGCCAATGATGTTACCACTGTACCACACCACACCAGACAGATGCTTTAACCAGCTAAGCCACAGCACCACATGTACACCACGCAGCCACACACACATCAGTGAGCCCTGGGTGTACATGACCTTGTTTCCAGTTCACCAGTTGTCCTGTTATTAGACCACGTTTGGTAGGTACTAACCACGGCACACTGGGACACGCCCCACGAAACCTGCTGTTTCGGAGACGCTCTAAACCAAGCCGTCTAGACATCACGGTTTTGTCATCGTCAACTTTACTCAGATCTTTACACTTGCCCATTTTACCTGCTGTCAACACATTGACTTCGAGAACTGACCGCTGATATAAAAAAAAAATCAATAATAAAACGTGATGAAGCTGAGTGAAGCTGAATTTTGATCAGTCTCAAATGTGTTTGGGGATAAAGCTCCAGAAAGGTAGGGGCAGCTACGGAGAAGGCTAAGTACTTGGTCCTTAGTGGTGGAGACAGGAGATTAGGTCATTGGAGCAGAGACACTGAGAAGAAGAGTGGTGGTGGAGCAGGTTAGTGAGGTAGAAAGGGGCTTGGTTGTGATTCAGGTGGAGAAATCTGAATTGGATTCATGTTGGGATAGGGAGCCATTTCTGAAGGACAGGAGGAATGTGGTCATGAGAGCAGTGGGTGCAGTTCTGGATGTGCTGGAGTTTCTTCTGAATGTTGGATGACGTGCCATAAGGAATGCTGTTAGAATAGAAGAGTCGTGATAAATGCATGGGAAGTTTCAGTAGCGATAGAGATAGGATGGAAGGAACAGTAAAAAAAAAACCACAAAGTATAACCTGCTCAGTCCTGAAGATGTCAGAAAAGTGAAAGAGATGAAAGAGATGTGCGTTTTAAAGCACTGGCACTGGAGACTCCTTCCTTCCAAAATGTTAAACAAAAATGGTCCCTCTATATTTCGTTCCTCAATATTTGTTCCTACTGGAGATGGAAGCTCATGGCAGAAGCTCATTGTCTTTATCTTTAGCTTTACGAACCCAGACAGAACAGCAGTGGTGCTTTTTACACAAACAGACAGCAGCAAGCATTTCCAAACAACAACAATAATAAAATGCTTTCACATTTCTACCACTAAATATTGTGCAGGAGAACGGCTTTGCCTCAAGCCTATAATTTCACATTTCTATTTAGAGGAAAAAGAACATGATGATGCTTTTTTAATGAGTCGAGCCTCAGTAAATGCAGACATGCATAAAGAGCAAGTAATTAAATACAGTGAAAAATTAATCCACTTGCGACTATTTTAATAATCCTGACTAAATCCATTAGCTGATAACACAGAACGTTCACCTATCTTTAGTCTATGGCTCTCCTGTGGTCAGTTATACACAGACCTTCTCTCAGCTTTCAAGGTGAGTCTGGTTAATACAACCAAATTAAAATGTTCTCCAAAGGTTTCCACATTACAAAGGTTAGAAAAATGTTCCATAACATGCAACAAAAAAATAATCTTATATTTACGTTCGAAAAAAATCTTTCCTGGTAAACACGCGAAATGTTCACATATGGTCAGTTATACAAGAACCGTTTCTCAGTGTTTAGAGAAAGTAAGTCTTCGTAAGTGAAATATTGCTAAAAGGTTTTCCAAAGGTTTCTTATATTGTAATAGTTATATAGGGAACATTCATATAACCAATTTACCTACTGTGCTAGCACACAGACGAATGTGACCTCTGCATTTAACCCATCCATTCAGTGAAAAACACACCAGTAAACACTAGGGGGCAGTGAACACACTTGCCCATAGCGGCAGCCCCAAACCATGGCACCCAGGGAGCAGTTGGGAAAGTTAGTTGCCTTGCTCAAGGACACCTCAGTCATGTCTTGCCCTGTGCAGGGATCGAACCCGGGACCTTCCGGTCACGAGAGCGATTCCGTAAACACTACGCCACGGCTGCCCCCAGAGAAAATTGGAGAAAATTAGAATGTTAGAATAAAATTAGGGTGTTCTCCAAAGGTTACCTGCACTACAACACTGAAAAAAAAGATTTTTTGACTTTGTAAATTGAGTGGAGATTATTGAAGTACTTTCTACAAGAATTTACTAGTACTGTCTTTCTACT
>JAOVVF010000004.1:2505156-2515697 GCA_028565595.1 Duopalatinus emarginatus
GGATAGTGTGCTGGCGGAGCGTACTAGAAAATCTCTCCCAACCTAGTAGGACATCCGGGAACCTTTCACATACTACCAGATACATACTAGGTATTCGGACGCATTACATCGTGTCGCATACTAGATTTGCATACTAAATAGTATGTGAGTATACCATTTCGGACGCAGCTACAGTCTTCCTCGCCTCGACTTCTGATGACTTCTACTTCGCATTCTCCAGATTTTCTCTTCTTTTGCATTGTGTTCGTCCATTATCCCAATCAAAATGAATGGGCAAACCAATATTTAAATATTTATGAATGATTTGCATGGACCTTTAATGGGTAAATGTGGGCCATAGGGAGATGGAAGACGAGGCTGGTTCACAAGGCTTTTGATTTATAAGGCGGAAACAGAGTGCAGGTGTGCGTACGAACAGTTTTACAAATCAGATTTTTTTTTTGGTGCGTACGCCATTTCCTGCTTTACGCAAAGTTCTACGCAGAGTTTTATAAATGAGGCCCCTGATGTCGATGCTATGGGGATGAGTATGTTCATTGCCTACAGAATATCTCTGCAAGCTCTTGCCCTGTAGGGGACCTACCAAGTACTGGAGGTGTAGAAAAACTGGTACTTCAACGTATGTAAAAGAAAGCAGGCACTCTCATGCAAGTGTGTTACAGTGAGCGGAGTTTTGGCTGGTTTCAGGTATCTTGAGAAGTCACGTGTTAACCTGTTAACCTTGTGATTAAAAGCTTGGTCCAGAAATGAATGAAGTTGCTCATGCATTAGAATGAAATCTGAGACAAAGCTAGTCATGTCATTTATTTCGAATCCGACCATTTTATCCGTTTTATCATCCTGAGCTATTCATCAGCCAGCATGTAATAAAACTGCAGAAATTCCGAATAATTGCTTCATTCAGTCTGACTCCAGCACAGCGAGGAGGTCTGATTTAATGTATTGTTATCTGACACTGTCAATGTCACAGCAGCGTGTACTCAGACTGACTCACACTACAGTGAATCACGCGTTCAAAAGAAGACACGATGGCTCATCGTTTAACACGTGGACCTGGCGCTGAGCAGACGCAACAACTGACGGCATAATTACGGCCTTGGGTTTACACAAGGAACCACCGTTCATGCTGAGCGAGGTACTGATGTGACATATAAGACGCCTACTGGAATTGAGGCTTCTTTGTTCTACTTATATACAGCAAGCTATGTGTTTAGGCTAAATCATGCACAACCTACGGATGGTGCCAGATCCCACACCAAACATCCACACATTCTCACTGGCATTCATCTTTCTAAGTTGAGGCCTCGAGTGAAAATTGAAGTCAAGTTCTAGTGTTATAACCTTGAAGTATCTCTGGAATGAAAATCGGTTGTACCATCAATATTGTATTATACGCTAGTATATACACTAAAGTGCCGGAGTCTGTGCAAAAGCTGGTGGTGGCTCCATAATGCTATAGGGTTTGTTTAGCTGGAATTCTATAAGATCCCTGGTTCATCTACACACCTCTCAGACAGGTGAATGCTGTGTGTCCCTGTTTTCAGACGAGTTACACAAATACATGTCCTGCATTTATGGCCTTTTCCAATAGGACAATGCACTAGCACACATGTCTAGAGACGCGAAATTATGGTGAGACGGTTTTGCCATTCCTACCTACGTCACCAGATCTCAACGTTGTCAGATCTCACCGTTATCGAACACATCTGGGATGTCATGCAACATACGATGGTACACAAAAATCCTACACCTTGGAATACAACAGATTTGTGAACCGTTCTGCAGGAACTATGGCGTTCATTGTCTACAGAATATTTCCGCAAGCTCGTGGAGTCTATGCCCCGTGGAAGACCTACTAAGTATTAGACTGGTGTACCACCAGTGTTGCCTGCACTCCCAGATGTGTTTGACAACTTTGATGGAAACAGCAAAACCCCAAATTCAGTGTTTACATTTACATTTACAGCATTTGGCAGACGCCCTTATCCAGAGTGCGCTTAGTTAAATTCTTGGAGTATCTGAAGCTAGTAAAGGTAAATCAGGATTCAAGAACCCAGACCAGAATCCTACTAGAAAAAAATCATGTAGTATAAATCATCCAAAACTTTCTACACTATTCAACCTGCAAAGAGAAGACGACAATAACCAAATGGTTACAAAACTGAACAAATAAGACAAATACAGTTCATAAACATTTATTTTTCAGTTAAGTGCTGCAGAACAGGTGAGTTTTTAGCCGGCGTTTGAAGACAGCAAGTGACTCTGCTGTACGGACATCAAGGGGTAGTTCATTCCACCACCTTGGTGCCAGAACAGAGAAGAGTCTGGATGTTTGCCTCCCATGTGTCTTGGATGATGGCGGGTCAAGTCGGGCCGTACTTGGAGCACGAAGAGCTCTTGGTCTGCACCTGGCCTTAACCATTGCCATCAGGTAGGAGGGAGCTGAACCGTGTTTGGCTTTGTAGGCCAGCGTCAGGCATCAGTTTTCTATCTGATACGAGCTGCTACAGGAAGCCAGTGAAGGGTTCACAGCAAGGGGGTGACATGGTGACAGTGTTCCTCTACCCATAAATAAATAAAAATAAAAACATTTCCAAATCCAATAATTTATCATGTCTTAAGTTTGAAGTGTCAAAGCAGGCAGAATTCATCCATGGCAATACCTGATGGTGGGTCCGTTTTTCCAGATTTATTTCTTTCTATACATTTTTGTTCACCAGAGAAATCCGTATTTAATCCGGTGAACAAAAATGTACAGAAAGAACTATACAACTATAGAATTAAATAACGGTTTGCATTTTGTCTTTCCACACAAAAATAAACAGACAGTCTAGCGTGGGCGAGGAACACAAAGCCAACACATGCTCTCGTCCCTCCTGTAAAGTAAGCAGTTAAAAAAGCAAATGCAAATGATAATGACCCTGATGATGCTCTTACTCCAGCTTCTAGTTTCAGCGGGTACAAATAATAAAGCAGAAAGTGTAGACACGAGAAAAGCACTGCAAGCGTTTAGCGATTTTGCCTCACGTCAGTCTTATGAATAATGTAACATGGTACACCTCATTACCATACAGTACCGTTCTCATAAGCCTGCAGAATGTCAGGCAGCAGAAAGAGTTTACAGTTTGTTTCTTTACTTTTTAAGACGTAATCTTCCTGCTGTTCTTCGCCGAAAATAATTACACACTGATTTCTAAAACCGCGATTTCGTGAGTACTAATTGCTGTGTGCATTCTGATAAATTGGCCATTGCAATGACTCACTGTTTACATGACGTCACGTGTGAAATACGTGGAAGAAAATATATCTTAATGAGGTTTTTTTTGTGTGTGTGTGAGATAATTATCATCAATGCCAATGGCAAGGACAAATCACAAAGAGACTTCTGGAACTCGCTTGTAAGGGCAATGAGACACGTTTGAGACGTGATATTAACACGCGGAAAGGGTAACGTGTGATATATATCGGTGGCTGGTGTGGTACAGTGGTAACATCATTGGCTCTGATGTGAGAGACCTGGGTTCGATTCCTGGTCTGGGCAGCTAATCTGTGCTACACCAATAAGGGTTCTTGGGCAAGACTCCTAACACTACGTTGGCCTTCCTGTAATACCAGTAACCTTGTAAGTCGCTCTGAATAAGAGAGTCTGCCAAATGCCGTAAATGTAAATATAGTGAGTCGTGATTTCTAACCAAAGCAAGCGATATTTCTCTAACTTAGCTAAACGTGAGAGTTTATCGATGGTGTGAAACAAATGATGACGCGAGCCATGAGATAGTTCTTGAGGTAAGGATTGCTGCAGCGCTGCACAAACCCCATTTCTCAGTCTAAAGTCAAAAGGTCTGTATTTCCATCTAGTGTTTTGTCTAGGAAGTGAAGCCCTGTGTGAACCCCCTCGGTTACAGGTTTCTAGCTGAACATGCTAGATGGAAATACAGACACTTTAACATCAGCTTTGCACACGGTGAAGAAACCACATACTGTTTTCGGATGTGCAGCTGGAAAACATACTTATTGCTGAGTTTGTAGCGATACATACTCAGCAGTAAGGCCTGCTGTTGGCAAAGCTGCTCGAGTTTATTATAAATGGTAATAAACCAGCTTAGATCATCTCGTATGTCTTGATCGCACTAGTTAAAAATGTCATCTAGCCCTCGATTGGTGTCAGCAATCAGTTGACCGTGCTAAAAGGCGTTCGGAGACCAGTATTGTCCCCAAAAACACCAATCAGTCCATCTCTAATTAAAGGTATCATTTGAAGTATTTTTTCGCTACAAATGAAAGACTCAGGACAGTTTACATCCACTCCAGTAGAGGCGCTGTACAGCCCTTCCAGGTCACTCCATGGTTGCTCCTCAAACTTCTCATGGGCTACGTCTGAAATCACGTACTTCTGTACTCAGCAGTATGCAAAAGCAGTACGCGAGCGTGACTAGTGTGTCCGAATGTGCAGTATGTATTTTAATTTAAAAAACGGCTGTGATGTGACGTCATGCGTCACATAACATTGGAAAGATGGTGGATCTACTGCGTAGTGCATACTGCTCGCTCGCATACTGGAATTGCGTACTGCTTTAACGGTAAAACAGTACACACTGCTTCGAATTCAGTATGTACTGCCTGAGTATGTGATTTTGGATGCAGTCATTGACATTTACTAAAAACGAAGGTTGCTGTTCATTATTCTGAGCTGTTTTGCGTATGATCCTTGCTCTTAAACATTAATGTAAAATTTGACACACAAATTCATGCCATGAACCAGTCGCAGTGACCTGAAGGGCCGGGGCTTTGTATAGCAGTACCATAAATCCAAAGTGGAAGAAATATTAATCGTAGTCTTGTGTAAGTACCACATTTTACAATATAAAACAGTATATAAAGACAAGGCAGTCTGGTTCACAGTCAGGCCAGGAGGCGTAATTAGACGCTGTTTATCTATACGGCCATACCACCTTGAGAACGTCCGAACTCATTTGATCTCGGAAGCTAAGCAGAGTCTTGCCTGGCTAGTACTTTGATAAAAGACTACCTGGGAATCCCAGGTGCGATTAGCTATGGTGAAGCAGTGGCTCAAGGTTGGCCAACCAGTCATGTAACAGAAATGGTGCCAGTTTGATCAACAATTTACCCCACCATTTTTTTATAGTCAGACCTCACGTTTTGGGGAAATTTTGAACACACACCTCTCTCATCATCATTACACCTTTAGTACAGCTGAAAACTCGTCCCCAAAGTTCTATTATGACTTCACAACAAAGAAGCTTTATGTCCTAAACTGTCTTTGTTTCAGATCTATGAACAGCTTGTAACCTCAGTCTGCACATCTACACCAGGATGAGAATCTCATAATCGTGACAAGAGAAGTATTTCACCTTCAACAACATCAGGGGCTGGTGGGAATTTATTTTTTTTATCAAATATTGTTTTATAATTTTCATTACATATGACAACTCTTTGTCCGATACATTCCACACAACCTCCTGTACCAGCCCCAGTACTTCCCCTAACAGTCTTCATTTGGTGAGCATGGGGGCGGACCATCAGTGTTCGTCTAACCAAGTGAGCAGTTGAAAACAGCTGTGCACATGTGCAATACTCAGTAATTAACCATGGGGCACAATCACATTGCCCCCATACTGAGATTAGCCCCAGAAAATTAATACATTTACATAGGCCAAGATGTCATGATGTTTAGTAACATTGTGTATTTGTTAGCTTCTACTAATATCAATATAATTTTAATATAATGAATCAAGTCGACAACTTAATAACAGTCAAATTAAAAATGAATTCATTTAGGATTAGTGACGTCAACAGAAAGGTTACCAACAAGTATACCTTTTATCTTTTCTTTTTGAGCAGTGAGCAGCGTTGTGAAAAAAAAAAAGGCGGTGATATTTGCGCATCACGTGACTAATGAACGAATCTATATGAATGAGTTGTTTTCAGTCAGACCCCTTTGTCATCATGTTCACATCAGTCATACAGATTTTCCGTATCTAATCTCCTGTCACTTACGCCACGTGCTCCTCTTTACATTATAACCACACCTCGGATCACTCTGTCTGAGTTTGACTATAGATAATCCACTTCACTGCTGATCTCTTCACTAAACCTTCGACTGCTTTAACTTCAGTTAGCTGTAATAAAGGGCTGATATGTTTAAAATGCAGGACAGAGCCTGCCTCTATATTCACACACATTGAGAAGCAGGAGAGATGGAGGGGGGGGGGGGGTAGATATAGATATAGATATAAGCCATAAGTTTGCGTTCCGCCAAATCAATTTATACAGAAGCGAATAATCCATTTATATAATGAGACAAAACACTCATTACACACAATTTTTACTATATAATGTGTTATCACTACTGGCATGTTAGAGCCAGAGGCAAATTTTACTATTGATGTAGGAGATAAGGCTGTTCTCTGAGGGATTACATGAGCTCTGACTGCCCGGTCACGGCTGATGAGGGATGACGAGACATTTAGTCTTTTCAACAAAAATCAAACCACACTGGGAGCCACAATGTTTGATGTCCATTGTAGTAAAGTAATGTTTTACCATTGTCTCAGTATGTGCTAATGTCCTAATACAGGCAAAAAAATAATAATATAAATTACACAGGCACAGACTTTGCTTTAGCTCAGCTATCTCAGCAACTGGAACAACTGGCACACCAGTCTAATACATGGTATCCCCACTGGAGCATATGGGCATGGACTAAGCAATAAACACCATACTTCCTGCAGAACGGTCCACAATTCCGAGATCTGGTGACTCAGGTGTGAATGGCAAAACTCTCTAGATTTACGGCATTTGGCAGACGCTCTTATCCAGAGCGACTTACAAGGTTATTATTATTACATGTAGGCTAACATAGTGTTAGGAGTCTTGCCCAAGGACCCTTATTGGTACCACAGACTGGCTGCCCAGATCAGGAATCGAACCCAGGTCTCTCACATAGGAGCCCAGTGATGTAACCACTGGAACCACATGTTACCAACTACCAACTCTAGATGTGTCTCTAGATGTGTGTGATGGTGCATTGTTCTGTTGAAAGAGGACAAACCCATCAGAATGAATGCAGGACATGAACAGGTGAACTCTTTAGAAAGGAGACACACAAAGTGTTCACCTGTCAGAGATGTATATACAGTAGATGTACCAGGGGTCCAGTGAAATACCAGCTAAACAAACCCCATACTGTTACTGAGCCACCACCAATCTGTACCATTTCTCACCAGACTCTCACCCAAAATATAACTAGTGTATCTTAATTTCATGACCCAACTGTAGTATTTCTGCGCGTCTTCTCTTCTGATAGCACAGAGATTTGGTACGAAATGTATTCTGGGATGTCTGTCCACACAAGTCACCTCCTGATGCATCCTTAGTAATACAGGCGGAGGAAGAACACATCCAGGCATTTGGACTGGACATGGCGAGACTTTTGACTTGAACTGTATTTGGGCTCTCAAGTCAACAAGTCCACAAGTATGAAGACTGATAAATGGCCTCTGTGTCATGAATGTTTTGTGAAATATGTCCTGACAGCGTGTGCACACAGTCCTGGCGAAAACTCTCCCACGAGCTCATTTGCATACATTATCATAGATTTTGACCGACTCTGTCTTGCCACTGTCAGAATTAATGACCTTCCTGCAGTTCATGAGTGTAATACATTCCACCGCAGGTTTGTCTAGTGACTAATGAGAAGGAGCAGCTTTCTGCAATCATTCTCCTTGTTTCTGTCTCGTTTTCCTACGTCTTTATAAGCATGGAATTGAGAAATGAGACGTAGGAATTGACGACAGGTTGAAAGACACTATATAAGCAAGGAACTTCATTTCTTATTTCCCTCTGCTCAGACACAGAGGCTGGGTAAACATCACTAGAAACCCGTCATACTTGGTAAATGTCATTCCAGCTATTCATCCGCCGTCATCTTTGTTCCTCCATCGTGCTGAGAACGAAAAGCACTCTGTGTTTCATCCTGACAAACCGTGGATTCAGAAAGCAGCAGGGTCGAAAACTGTCGGATTGAGGTACACGTAAACAGTCGTACGCAATTATCGCTGCTGAGTTTCTCCTGTTTTATGAAGCACCATTTGATCCTGCTAAGAGAAAACAGACAGCGGCGGTGCCGTCCGAACCCTCACACCCCTCGCCAGGTTTAACTTTCTTCTCAGTAACGTGCAGGTGAAATAATAAAGTGACAGAATTAAGATTTCATCCCTGGCCCAGACACATTCCCGCAGACGGAAATCACAGAGTGGCTTCAGAAGCGTGGCTGTGGATTCAGATAATGTTTTACTTAACACGACTGCTTTCATATGGAAAACTGGCAGCGAGCTTCTTCTTCCATTTCTCACAGCTGCTGTGCGTCAGTCCCTGGAGAGACCGCATCCTGTACACAAACCAGGAGCTCTTTAACTGCAAAATAAATTCAGTTTCAACTATTCAGACTATTCCTGAGTTAGTCTGATTATTTAAATGTGTGCAGTGATATTTGGGGTATTTATCACAGCCATTTTATTTATAAAATTTCCACCAACAGAACTCGATTCTTGACGATTCTTTAAATTTAAATTTTAATTTAAATTTTAAATTTAAGTTAAGTCATTCGATTGATTTGATTCAATTTGATTTGATTCAATTTTACTTGATTCAATTTCATTCAATACAATTCGATTTGATTTGATTCAGCTTGAATTAAGTGATTTAGTTTGAATTAAGTGATTTAGTTTGAATTAAGTGATTCAGTCTGAATTAAGTGATTCAGTCTGAATTAAGTGATTTAGTTTGAATTAAGTGATTCAGTTTGAATTAAGTGATTCAGTTTGAATTAAGTCAAATCAAATCGAATTGTATTGAATGAAATTGAATCAAGTAAAATTGAATCAAATCAAATTGAATCAAATCAATCGAATGACTTTACCTTAAATTCGATTTGATTCAGCTTGTTTTCTTACCATTTGATTTATTTTGTTTCAATTTGATTCAGTTCAATTTCATTGAATTTAATTTAATTTGATTCAACTCTATTTGATTCAATTTGATTTTGTTTTGATTTGATTCAGTCAGTCAGTCATTATCTTATCTACTTCACAGTCTCGGTCGGGGTTTGTCTGCAGCCCACCTGGAATCGCTTGGCACAAGGCTTCCAATCCATCACAGGGCACCACATACACACACACACACACACACACACACACACACACATTCACTCACACACTCAAACTTAGAAACAATTTAGCCTTTTAAATTTAGCCTTCCATGCGTGTTTCTGGGAGGAAACTGGGGCACCGAGCAAAAACCCACATGGACACATGAAGAACACTGATTAAATTTATTTTGTTCCAATTTGATTTGATTTAGTCTGAACACAGTGGATGACAATATAACGTGATTGTGTTTTTAAGTTTTTTCTATACTAATGGAACGGCTTAATAAACACAAGGACCTTCAGAATGGCACAACAGAAAAGCGTTTCCCGATCACCATGAGTTCGAATCCTCATGATGAACCATGCTTTCAGGGAGGAACAAAGGGGGGAAGGGAAAGGTGGCGTACTCTCTATTCCGTGTCATCACAGTAACACTGGCTTATCACGGGCTTGTGTGAGCTCACACATGCAGAAGTGGGCGGGTAGCACTTTTCTTCCCAGTGTGTTACTCCGCCCCCTAACATTGCATAAGAAGCAGGTTGAAAAGATACATGGCTGGTGGCTCCACATGCCTCGGAGGAAACACGTGATAGCCTTGTCATGTGACCTGAGGAGATGCCTAATGGATGAGAATTGACCACTACGTTACTACACACACTCTCACAGCTCACACTCACCTCAGTCCACTGGCCTTGGCTCTGCACCAAGAGGACGACGCAGGGGTCAGACTTCTTCAGCGTGTCTCGGTCCAGCAGGGATTTGCAAGACACACGCAGCTCCACTTTAGAGACGCAGGCCGCCGGGCCGCCGATCCCCGCCGCTGGAGAACTCGCTTCCTGGGATTCGCTCATTCTGACTCGGTGTGTAAGAACTCAACAGGAACTGGAGACAGCAGACAGGGAATGAAGCAGAACTCAAAGAAACAGATATGGAGACGATTTAAAGACATCCGCTGGTTAAGGACGCAGGAGACACAGACATGTCTGTGGAAGGTTCTCTCTGGTTGAGGTGGTTACACAAACCGGTTGTGGAGGTACATTAGGATGAGATCAGGATCTGCCCCACAGTGGAACCCTATAGGGACAGAAGAAAGGATCTCAAAGTTGTAGAATAAAACCATTTTAACACTACATAGAATATATATATATACAGTACTGTGTAAAAGTCTTAGGCACATATAAAGAAATGTTGTGAAGAAGTTTTTACTATTTGAAACAAATCCCCACAGTGAGCAGTAAACAGTAATAAAGTAAAGAAAGTCAGGATTCAGTTTGACTACACTTTGCCTTTTTGTTAAATAGTCGTCCCAGGTTGGGATGATCCAATTTTATTAGGGAATTAGATGATCAATTTTACTGAGTGTCCTGGAGAA
>JAOVVF010000004.1:2544838-2557688 GCA_028565595.1 Duopalatinus emarginatus
TAAGCGAAGCTAAGCTAAACTGAGCTAAGCTAAAGTTACCCCCATGTTACATCATTCATTAAAGCAGACCCGTCCGATTAGAAACCTTTTAAAGCGCTGCCTTAATTCACAAAATGTCTCAATACAATGTCATGATAAATGTAAGAATATTCACATACTTCTTGCTGAGTTTCTCTCCATCAGCTGCCACATCCGCCATCTTGTCTCCCTCCGCGCCGCTGTAACCCGAACACCACGCGCGAGGACGTTTTTTTCCCCCTCTACCAGACAGCCTCTCGACAAGCCCCGCCTTCTGTGATATGATTGGATAGAATGTCAGCCGTCCAATCATTAACTTCGCACGCGCCACAGTTTGACCAATCCGCGCCCAAAGAAGTTGCCGGAACCGGTATAAAAAAAAATCTGTGGAGCCAGCTCTCAGCACAAAGCTGTCACGCTGCAATGGAGTGACCACGTGGTGGCACTTGACACCATTAAAAGACCAAAGTCTATTAAAAAATGATGTTGAACCACTCATTGACCACTCTGCTTACACACAGAGAGATGTGATCTTTGTGTTTAAAACCCATCGGTGCAGTGAAACACACACATTAGGGGTAATGAACACACGTGCCCAGAGAGGTGGGCAACTCCATCCACACCACCTTGGTGCCCTGCACTTCAGTCACGTCTTGTCTGTGAGGGAATCAAACCGGGGACCTTTCAAGCACAAGGCTGGTTTCTTAGCTGGTGCCTGGTTTGGGAGCCAGCCTATGGGACCAGAAGATCCCCGGTTCGAGCCCTGCAACCGACAATATGTGACTGAAGTTTTCTTGAACAAGGCACCGAGGCTGCATGGATGGGGTTGCCTGGGCACAGCTCTGGGCACAGCTCTGGGCACACTGCCCCCTGGTGTGTCTTTACTAGTGTACTACTACACGGGGCAGCCGGTCACGGGTACGATCGCCGTCTAGGGCAAGACACGACTGAGGTGCCCTTGAGCAAGGCACCTAACTCCCCCAACTGCTCTCCGGGCGTGGTGGTTTGGGGCTCCGAGCAAGTGTGTACACTGCACCCTAGTGTTCACTGGTGTGTGTGTGTTTCACTGCACGGATGGGTTAAATGACTCACATTCCGCTGTGTGCAAGCACAGTAGGCACATAGTTCACTTTCATTTTAGTGTGTGTGTGTGTGTGTGTAGTTCTGGTTTTATTCTTAACATATTACTTTCTCTCATAATATTACGACCTTGACAACTTTAATCTGTCTCTATATTACGGCTTTATTCTCATACTATTAACTATTACAGTTAAACTGATTGGTGTTGACAAACTGCAGTGTTTGTCTGGTGTTACAGGAAAATAATTATCTTTTATCTGTCCATCCATCCATCCATCCATCCATCCATCCACAGACAATGTAAGAAGCAATGAATTTTATCAATAATATTTATTGATAACATCAAGCATACAGAAAAAAAACAAGAAGACAAATGCATAAATGATGAAAAACATGAATGTAGACTGAATTATCCTCAACAAAAACAAATAAACCATGTATGTTACCAGGTCAACCCCTAAAACACACCGAGCCAGCTCTCTGTACACATGACGTGTATATCATACAGCAGTAGAGTTGTGAGAGATGGACTTCGGAGAACTGAATGTTAGTTCTGAGATTTTCCTTCCCCTTTTAGTAGGAAAGTACAACCACAACATCACAAAAAACTATCGGACAGCAAAGATAAAATTCAAAACAACAACAAAAACAACAAAAAAAGAGAGAGAGTACACGGCTATAATACATAAGAAGGAAATCATCTAAAAATAAACACGGTGAGTACTGAGTTTAACTGCATAGCTGCTTGGAGTAAAATGTGAACTGAAGGAATTCTGTATGAAGATATGAAGTACATACAGTATGATTTATATGTATACCTACACCGACTAGCCGTAACATTAACACAACCTGCATAGCTAAACAGCTGCTTAAATAACTCTGAACCATCAGTGCATGGACCTTTGACCCATGACCTGGTTGTCAGTTCACTTGTTGTCCTTACTTTGACCATTTTAGTAGGTACTAACCACTGTATATCATGATACGTGCCATAAGACCTGCCATTTTGGAGATATAGCGACCCAGTTGTCTAGACATCACAATTTGGCCCTTGTCAGTGTTGAGCAGATGTTTACGCTTGCCCATTTTTTTTGCTTCCAACCAATCAACTTTGAGAACTGACTGCCTAATGTATCCCACCAGGTAAAACTTTAATGAGATAATCAATGTTATTCATTTTACCTGTCGTTCAATGTTACAGCTGATCGGTGTACATGTGTGTGTGTGTGTGTGTGTGTGTATATATAGTGTATATTATATATTATATATAAAATAAAATACATAATATATCTTATATATTACATGTATATATAAAATCACAGAGGAAAAATGTGATTGGTCCAAAGTCAGATGAGGTCATACATGTCATTTTTGTTTCATTTTCTTGTAAAAAATTTAAACATAGCAGTTAAATCTGTTCTAGCAACCGTTAATTCAGAAAGCTTGTAAAAGCCAAAAAAAATCTGAATCTGTACATCATTAGATGGAAATAAAACCTCGAAACCAAACAAACAATTTACATATTACTTCTGAATGATGATCACACACAGAAACTGTTGTAGATTTTAACAAATTCAACAGAGACCATTTTTTCTAGCATAGGAAAATTTTTTATGGAGATATAAATTATATAAGATAAGATTGACGTTTTCAAAAAATCTGGTTATATTTACCCACATATATATTTAATGACAGAAACAAACCATGAATTGAAAGCTGTCCTGTACAGAGATGAAGGCCAATCACAGACAGCTCTTTCTCCAGGTTAAGTTCACAGCTCTTCCCCTGAACACAGGGCTCCTTTAAAGATCTAAAAGATCACTCCTCCACCTTAACAGAGGTCTGAATAGTCACTATTCAAAACAAGCAATAAAAAGTCCTAAAAAAAAGAAGCAATCTGCCGGTAGTCATCCTGGTAAAAGCTCAAATGAGCTATTGCTTTTAATATTACAGAGCGGGGGCCCTTGTAATGTATGCAAATATATATTCATAGAAAAAGAAAAAAAAAAAAAAAAAAAAACCCACATTCTGCCCTCTGACTCACTAGTCAGATATTTCAGTAAAGGAAAACAATTGGCAGCTTTACAACAAGCTTGGCAGTAAACTTGCATACCATATTCTACTTTCATTCATGAGATAGCAGCCTTTGTTTCCATCATCAACGCACTGAGCCATAAAACTGGCCAGGTAATTTAGAGCAGGAAGAAGGCGCAGACTTAACCCGAGACTTGAAGTCGGGGTCTTGACTGATCCTCTGCTACCTTGAACTTAGTATTCTGCTGTAAAAGTCATATTTACATACACATAAGAAGGTTGAATGTGTAACAAACGGTGCATCCTTCTTGATTGTGTCAAGAACCTCATAAAAAAATGATAAGGACGCCATATGACCTTGTCAGCAACAGGTATTAACGTTCCAGACGCTAATAAACAATCAAACCCGGCACGGAGAATGACTTGGTGAGATATGCCGATAATTTAGAATTCGTAAACTATATTATTATTATTATTATTTTTATAGTGACAAACAAGCGGACATGGTTTTTTTTTTCAGACGTGTTTGTAAGTATGGAGAGAGGGAACATTTAAACATAACCAGAAAACAACATCTAAAAACAAACTAAATGCAGAAGTGCTACTGAGGCAAAAAGACACAAACTTATCTTTTCTAACTATCTTTCATTATACGATTAATGTAAAAGTCAGGGTTTTTTTTATATATATATAAATATTGCATCGGTCACAGGTGCACATAGAAATATTTGTGTACTTAGTCTTTGATGTAAGTACATAAAAAAAATCACAAAAAAGTGCTTCTATTATAAGAAATGCTTCATTTACAGCTGAAGACAAATGCAGCAGGGTCCATGACGTTCCACATGTCTTTAATAAAACTGTACATTCACACAGCGTGATTCCTCCGTCGTTTTCTTAAAGCCTGTGTGGGGAGAAAAAAAAGTGGGTACAAATGAAAAAACAGGAAAAATAAAGTATTAAATATAAATAAATAAAACACACACATGCACACATACATACACACACACACACACACATACATATATATACATCAACATGTTTAGTGTTGGGTGATGTTGGGCAAATAAATGAAGCAGTAAAAGGGTCAAGGACAGTTATTTTATTTATTTATTTTAAGTTTCGTTTTTAAATTGACTTTTCTGTATGGTACCTTGTTGAAAGATACATCGATCAGCCATAACATTACCACCACAAAACCACTGACAGCTGAAGTGAATAACATTGATTATCGTCTCACAATGACACCTGTGGCAGGGGGGGATATATTATGTGGCAAGCGAACTGCCAGTTCTCAAATATAATGTGTCAGTTCTCAAATATAAAGATCTTGACTTCGACAAGGGCCAAACTGTGATAAGCAGACAACTGGGTCACAGCTTCTCCAAAACAGCAGGTATTGTGGGTTGTTCCTGGTATGCAGTGGTTAATACCTACCAAAAGTGTTCCAAGGAAGGCCAACTGGCAAACCAGTAACAGGCTCCTTGGTGCTGAAGGCAAAGGGCATTAGATCATCTGATCTGATCTGTTGCTAATGTCTTGGTGCCAGATACCACAGAACACCTTCAGAGGTCTTCACTGAGTTCATGCCTCAATAGGTTGGGCAGGTAATGTTAAAATGATGGCTGATCGATGTATAAACAAAATGAAATCTTTATTTTTTCTTATTAAAAACAGGTACATATTCATTCCTTTCCTGAATAAAACTCATTGGCAATAGAGGCACAAACATTTGCCCTTGATGGTATACGGGTATCTGGACATGCTTTCCTGAAATAAATCTGCCCAGTATGATGTATTTTTTTTTAATCATCTACCTGTAGGGTCGGTAAAGTCCTAGTATGAGCGAGAGAGGCTGCTGCTTTGCTCCTGAAGGCTCACAAGGAGGTCATCGATCTTCTCCATGTTCTGGGAGGTGGTGAGAGAGTTCTGCACGTTTCCGGATTCGCTCATGGATGAGTTGAGTAAGGAATGAATCGCCCCTTCGTTCTCTCTCTGGCTCTGGCTAATGGCCATGATCTGGTCGGAGAGTCTGCCTCCTTGGGAGTTCATCATCTGACTGCACTCTGTAACAGAGAACATATCAGGACCATTAAGGCCTAATAAAAGATGTTTAGGCAACAAGATGGACAAATTACAGCTTTATTATCTAGCTCACCATGCAAGTCAAAGCTCCAGTGTGCTTCCATAGTCCTATGTTATGTTTGCCTTTAAGTCCAAAGAACTAAACTAAGTCATATAATTGAATTTAAAAGTGCATTTATATACACTATGGAAAAAAAAACAAGTATTTAAGTCCCTTAAAGGCCTGACTTTATGTAGCTATACTTATTATCCTCTCCTGATATACATTACTCAGAGAGTGGGTCACCCAGTCTAGGGATCTGTCCACCCTGTTTTTACTAGCAGCTCATTTTTGACAGACTGTACAAGTTTATCATGTTTACCATTTTGTATTTCATAAAGGAAGAGGTCAGGTCGCTGGTTCTGATTGGGCTGGTTGAGATTTCCGTTCACTGTCGTCTGAAACAGGGATCCGGGTTGCTGTACCGGTGACGAGGTGGTGGTCTGAAGTCCAGCCACACTGCCCTGTGCAGCAAAAAGCACCTCCTGTGAGGCATGCTGTGACGCATGAGGCATTCTTGGCATGTCGGACTGGGCTATAAAGAGATTCACAGAAGGCTGAGAGCCAGTGCCTGAACTCGGGGCAAGCTGCATTGGCTGTTGATCCTGGAACAGCTGTTGCTTAGTCGCAGCCTGATTATCCACAACAGTGCTCTGATCTTGGAAGGACATGGGCTCGGATGCCACTTCCTGCCTGACGCCGATCATGCCATTCTGGGGGTAGGGCAGTGACGGGTTCTGCTGTTCTGGAGAAATGAGGCTTGTGGTGTTCATTGAAGGCATCTGCGGTTGACCAGTGAACATGAGACTAGAAGGCGGCTGTTCTGGAGACATTCCTGAGCTCAGGGAGCTGTAAAGCAACCCAGCCTGGTGCTTGTTATTTGGCGATTGTTGGATGCTCTGAAACAGAGCGCCTGGCGGAGTTTGCGAGGCCTGTTGTGGGGACTGCTGTTCCATGGGCGTGCTCTGTTGAATGGAGGACAGCTGGCTTGTGGCTTGGAACACAGATTGTGGCTCAAGGCCCGGGGTTTGCATAGAGTTAAGGAAAGCTAGTTGCTGGGACTGGTTGTTATTTCCTGTAAGTTGACCAGGTAAGGCATTCTGGGAGAGAAACATACTAGCTGTAGTGTGTTGAGGTTCTGTGGTCAAGTTGGACCCGTCAAGAACGTTCATAGCGTTCTGGAAAAGGGAGGCTTGGACTTGTTCTTGAGTGGGTGACGTTTTCTGTGTGTGGAAAAGAGCCTCTTGAGGGGACTGGGCCTCAGCTATGGTGTTCGAGGCATGAAACAAGGGAGAAGCAGAATGAGAGGTTGCTTGCTGAAGAAATCCAGACTGTATGGAGATCAGATCTTTCGCTTGGTGATACAAGACTGCTTGCTGCTGTTGCTGCTGTGGAGAAGTCTGCTGGAAGAGTGTGTTACTGTTCTCCACCATGCCTGGTGAGGAGCCCTGCTGCTCACGACTGCACTGCATTGGAACCTGGGAATGGAAAAGATGATGTTGCAGGTTCTCTAGGACTTGCTGCTGCTGCTGCATCTGCTGCTGGTGCAATTGTTGCTGCTGGATTTGCTTCTGTTGAAGCTGGTGCTGCTGCTGCTGCTTCTTGGCAAGTGAATCTTCTGAATGAAGATGGATGTTGCAGTAGCCCTTGGCTTGAAGCTGGCGGACCGCCTGCTCGAGCTGCGCCACCTCATCCGGAGGCAGAAGAGAAAGCTGGCGCTGTGGGCTGTCGTCCATCTGCCCAATACCCACCATTGTACCAGCTGTGGTCCCTGACCTTTCCTGGGCTAGACTATCACTGTCTAAAAGGAACTGCTGGGCCCCTTGCTGGAGGAGAGATTTCCCAGACACGTGGAAGGAGCTGTTTTGGGTGGTGTCCTGTTTCTGAATGCTGTTTAGTGTTTCCTTGTTGGAGAAAACAGAACTCTGAGGCTGCTCTTGTTCTTCTGGTTGGCGGGTGACAGAGTTTGTGAATGTGGGGCTGTTGGTTGAAATGTTGCTCATTTCTAGGGTCTGTTGGGCAGAGTTCATAAGATCAGAGGTCTGTGGAGTAACCAAGTAAGAGAGAAACATTCATTTAGTAGGACACTTATTACTTATATGCACTTATTTAAAATGTAATTTACTAAAAAATAACCTTAAAGGATGCTGAGTTACTGGAGACCTCCATTGGAGTCACCTCTTCTGTTTTGACGAGGGGTAAAATCGGGACGAGCAAGGCACTTGCTTCCATTACTGTTTAAAATGACAAAAAGACAAAACAAAAAAACAGTGACAATACTGAAATGAAATAGTCAATATGACTGTAAAGTGTTAATGTTTACCTTTTATCTGTTCCAACGAACAGGGTTTGCCTGGAGGCCCGGTCTCTTTCTTCACAGACACATCCATAACTATAAAGATGTCAATTAAACGATTAATGAAATAACTTCAAATGTAGAATAAGTGCAGGGCAAGTCTAGGGCAAAATACCTCAGGAGTGTACAAACCTGGCTCTGGAGTGTATGTAAACGGTTGCACGTCATGGCAACGTCCAGCGTTGGTCACCACATAGATCCCAACGGATACGGGAGATGTAAGTGCAAGATTTTGATACGGAGGAACTTTGACGATAAGGTGATTCTAAATGCGAAGAAACAACAACAAAAACAAACAAACAAAAAGAATTAACAGTCATAAATACTCAGGTGCCAGAAAAACTGGTACAGACGAACCTATGCAAAATACAGGCTGGTGGGGGCTCCATAATGGTATGAGGTTTGTTTAGCTGCCATTCCTTGGGACCCCTGGTACATCTACCAACGTCTCTGACAGGTGAACACTACTGTATGTGTGTCTCCTTTCTCATGAGGTACACCCGTTCATGTCCTGCATTCATTCTGATGGGTTTGGCCTCCTCTAACAGGACAATCCACCACCACACACGTCTAGAGACATCAGATTGTGGTTAGAAGCCGCTCGTTTTGCGGCATTTGGCAGACACTCTTATCCCGGGCCAACATAATGTTAGGAGTCTTGCCCAAGGACCAATATTTGTGTAGCACAGACTGGCTGCCCAGACCGGGAATTGAACCCAGGTCTCTCACATGGAAGCCAATGATGTTACCACGGAACCACACCAACCATGCCATGCAACACAGAACTCCTACACCCCGGAATACAACAGTATTGTAGACTGTTCATTGCCTACAGAATATTACCACTAGCTTGTGGAGTCCATGGCCCATGGGGGATTCACCAAGTATTAGACTGGTGTACAAGGATTGTTTTTTTGCCACTGATGTGACCAGGTAGTAGAAACACAGTGATGAAGACTTTGGACTTCAGATCAGAAGATCTGCGAGTTCAAATCCTACCACCAACAAACTGCCACTGATGAACTTGTAAACTGGCAAACGCCATATAAATATAAAGTGCATGTAAATATAAAGAGCTGTGGTCAGGTGGTTATGATGATGAAAAGGCTGTGTGCGGATAAGGTTTAATATCCATGGTCACATGATGGCACTGTTGGACTTTTTTCTCAGCCCTTTTGTCCAAATGTATTCTTTTCTTATTATTTTAATAACATTCATACATGTACTTCGTTATATGGGAAACCCCTGTGTCTCTTATAGTTAGCTACACTTCCGTTTATCTAATAGGACACAATACAGAGCATCATCAGGTTTATTATGGGTAGTTGTGGCTCAGTGGTGTAGGCTCAGGGTTATTGATCAGAAAGTCAGGGCTGTAAGCTCTGCCAAGCAGCCACTGCTGAGCCCTTGTACGCGACCCTTAGGCTTCTCTGCTGCAGGGATGATATATCACAGCTGACCTTACATTCTGGCCCCAAACTAATTTTGTTTGCTGTGTTAGCTTAAGTGATTTTCTGTACATGATACAGGACAAAACAACCTAGAATGACGGATAGGTTTAGAGATTCTCAACCTCTGTTGTACGTCTAGTCTAACATGGATACCCTAAAGATTTGCACTTTCCAAAAATAATTTATTCCCATTTATTTTCAGCATAATCGCATCTAGATACCAGACACCAACAGCTGCTCATGCTTCATCCTTTCAACACACTTAGTGTTGTTTATCTTTACTCATCTACATCTGTACTGTATACTGTAATGATTTATGATCTAGTGTCACCCAAATCGTCAGGTTCCATTTTGAGTCTCAAGGTTTCTTCCCCGTGCCGTCCGCAGAGAAGTCTATTAGAAGTGCTATGCAAATAAAACTTATATAGATATACACGCTGATCAGCCGTAACATTAAAACCGCCTGCCTAAACAGCTGTCAAAACAGCTCTGACCTGTCGAGACATGGACTCCACAAGACCTCTGAAAGTGTTTTGTGGTATCTGGCACCAAGACAGAGATCCTTTTGTGGATCTTCGGACCGGACACTCCAGTCTTCGCCCTAACTACAGCATACCGGGAACACTCAACAAGACATACCAGTCATCAAGACATGACAATTTGGTCCTTGTTAAAAATAATAATAATAAAATAACTCTAATTCTTACACTTGGCCATTTTTCCTGCTTCTAACCTGCGTCCAGAACTGACTATTCACTTGTTGCCTAATATATCCCACCCTTTGACCGGTGGGTGCCATCGTAATTAGATAGTCAATGGTATTCACTTCAGCAGCAGGTTTTAATGTTATGGCTGTTCAGTGTATATCTATACATAGATGCAAAGAGAGGTGAGATCTGGAGTTTAGTGAAGACAGGTGGCTTCTCTCACACCTCGAGTTTGAATGATATCAGTTTTCACACAAATGGCCTGTCTCTTTTTATCTCATTCTATTTTTGAGTAACCAGGACAGCAAACCGTGAATAACATCAGGAATGGAAACAATGATGACAATGCCATCAGTGGATCAGACAGCGGGACAAAAAAACACACTGCATGCTTTTCTGTACCTGATGGAACAGCTCCATGTCGATTTCAGCTTCTGCCCTCCAGGAATTTTCATCTGTGAGGAAGGCAAAAACAGACATGAGTACTAGAGACTGAGTACTAGCAGTCTAATAGAAAAACGTTTATGAATTGAGATTGCGTGAGAAAACGAAGGTGTGGCATTGTACCTGAGACGTTCTCTTGAAATATCACTTTGGTTCCCTTGAGAAAGTTCTTTCCGATGATAAACACCTCCTCGCCTCCTCGTACTGAGCAGCTGTGCAGACTCTTTTTCAGGATCTCTGGTATTCCTGCGGGTTGAGCTGGAGAAAGGAAACAACACGACTATCAGTACAAACTCACACAATAACCTATATAGAAATTTATACCACAAGCCAATGATTTTGACAAAAAAAAAAAAAAGTATTCAATATGCCATAACGTAGTGGTGAACCACTCATTGACGTGGCAAACACGCATATTAGCAAATACACACTAAGGGGTAGGGAGCACATGTCTAGAGCAGCGGGCAGCCCTATCTATACCCTTTCAAGGGAACCATACCAGGAACCAATACTTCTCAAAGGTTCTCCAGTATTATACTCAGTGGACACATTTTTCGGTAATAGGTTCATTGATAATTTGCAGTATGAGGTCAATTAAATTTTCCAGTATAAATCCTCCGGTATAAAGAATAAAATCATAACGTGTCCATTGGTAGACTGACATACCTCCAAGAAAAACAATGAAAGCTGAATGTATAGGAGATGGATTTAAAAAGGAACATGATCTAAATAATAAATATAAAAAAAAACCAACACAACAGTCTGATGACTGGATGATTATATACAAGCTAATAGTGATGCATTGCTATAAATATAACCGATCGATAAAAAAAAAAAAAGCTTGGCAGTACTGAACTGATAAATATAACTTTTTAATTTTAAAGAATTAA
Source organism: Duopalatinus emarginatus (assembly GCA_028565595.1). Classification (NCBI taxonomy): domain Eukaryota; kingdom Metazoa; phylum Chordata; class Actinopteri; order Siluriformes; family Pimelodidae; genus Duopalatinus; species Duopalatinus emarginatus. The sequence continues at coordinate 2,555,944 of JAOVVF010000004.1, forward strand.
TGCAAAAGCTGAAAATATCCATCAGAGCTCTCAAACCTATTTAAAACCTGGGTTTCTGACCTGTATATATATTATACACAGACCCACAAGGATTATCTGATGAGCAGTTGATGTGAGTAAAGACCGACTGATCACTGTAAGCTAAATCAAGGTCATTTTTGTGTGCTGGTGATAATAAGTTTGAATCTCAACCTATTTGACCAGAGCAGCAGAAGCTTTTTCTAGCACCTAACGCGTGCCTGGGATAATCCAGATCTACTCACTGCACAGAATAGGAGAGGACGGTGCCTGTAGAGTGAGCACAGAGCCGTCTGCTCGAGGGATGTTCACTCGGAACACCAGTCTGGCACGGGTGCTTTTCTTCTTGGATCCAGCCACCCCGATACGAGCCTCCACATCCGCATTTCTCAGTTTCAGGATGCCCACACAGTCCACACTGGAAAGATATCTATTAGTTAACTTTACTATGATCTATTAGATGTCTATTAGCACTGGATATCCATATCTCTGCTATTTCATAATAACAGAAAAACACAGAAGTTAGAGGTTAGAGGTCGATACCTAAAGATCATGGAGAAAACCTTTTAAGGTATTTTAGATGGAACATTTCTTGAACAATGATGAAACTCACACAGCACAATATTAATTGCCAATCATTTTTCTCCCACAATTTAAAATAAACTATTATTTTCTATATTTGTATTATTACAAAAAATAAGATTAAACTTAGACCTTTTCATTAATTTCAAGCTTGAAAATGTGTATTTTTATCTTAACTGTAAATCACTTTTTTCTGCACAGATGTTACCGCACCTGCCACTAAATCAAAATAAAAAAAGTGCAAAAACATCTAAAAATATTTTTGAATTTGTTTTATAATAATCTAATTATAAAAATTACCCATAGTTATATATCTGAGATAATGCCTTTTTTGTCATGTACGCTGAACGCTTTAAATGCAAATTAACAATACTCACGCAAGTGTCATGTTGTTGCTGGGGTCTAGAGGAACTTCGATGACCGTCGTGCCCTCTATGTCCACTTCTCTACAGGCGGTGGTGTTTCGACCGGTCACTCGACACGCCTGGTAAAATCCATGAGGCTTCACACGACCTGCGTCATTGCTTACAAATACTTGCAGGACGACGGGCTCCTTCACACCCTCCAGCTGTGGGGATTGGTTAAAAAAACAGCAAAGGATGAATAGAAATGCATCAACTGACCATCCTAATGACTACATTTTAGTTTAATAAAGAAGGTCAGGAGTGAAAAATGGAGGACTAGTAAACAAACAAGGTCTGTAATTCATCAGTGGGAAAATTGGATGTAATTGTACTGTTGATTAAAAGTGTGTAAACAGTGACTACGATTCATAAACTGTCCCCAGGACAGAATCCAGGGGTCTCGCTTTGATTCATCTTCCATGTGCACATTCTTGTGTGTAAATTATGTGCGCACACACGTGCGCACGCACGCACGCACACACACACACACGCACGCACTCACACACGCACTCACACACGCACTCACACACGCACAAAGTGTATTTCTTGCATATAAAAATGTGCAGAGCTTCTAGGCATGAATAATAAACGGACAGATAGATAGATAGATAGATAGATAGATAGATAGATAGACAGACATGTTGACAAACAGAGAGACACAGATAAGTTGATAGACAGAAAGACAGACAGACAGATAAATAAATAAATAAGTAGACAGACAGACAAACAGACAGACAGACA
>JAOVVF010000004.1:2566798-2595969 GCA_028565595.1 Duopalatinus emarginatus
CTATGTTCTATTACGAATAAAATATTGACATTTGCCATCTCCACATCATTGCATTCAGTTTTTATTCACAATTTGTTCAGTGTCCCAACTTTTTTGGAATCCAGTTTGTACATATTTTCGTAATGCATTCTGCATGTTGGGTAATAAAATCACATGGATTATAAGTCACTGCCATGTGAGACCTTCGAACTGCTTCTTCTTTCTTTTTTCAGTATGATAACTTCAGTACTTTTCACTGACATGATACATTTGGTGTGTAAAAGGTGACATTTCCTTAAAAAAAAAAAAAATCCACATTTGCAGTTCAACCCCAGTCTTAATTCACTAGAAGGGCACCTGATGATGCTCCAGCAGTGACCAGCTTTTGCCCCACCAAACCACATGTGCAAATATTTGCATGATTCCAGTTTTAATTTGGAAATGGCTGAGGAAAGCGCTACTTCACTGTATAAAAGATCGGTTTGTGCTCCAAACCTTAAATAAAATTAAAATGCAGTGCATGCTCAAGCATGGAACTAGAAATTGACAGAGTTTGTGCTCGTGTAAACGTAAATGATCCTTTTTGTGAAGAGGAAATAGAACAAGCAACAAAAGCCTAACACTGGAGGCAAGTTGATGAGATATACAGGGTACCAGAGGATAGGGTGGACCAGCCCAAAGCTGCAATGTTGGCATGTGATGACAAGCAAAGCTATGAATAGCAGCCCTGAAAAAACAGTGACAGGGAGGGGAGTAGCGCTCAAAGATGCATATAGCACATGTGCTTTCGGAGGTTTCGGGTGGTTCAGGACAGGTGCTGGGTAACCCAGGCGAGGGCTAGCTTCGCGTAAAGAAGCGAACGTTTTTTTGGACAGAATCAGCAGAATTAATGTTCTGGTATGGTTTTTATTTCTCATGATCTTTGTAAATACCTCATTAATTTGGGTAAATGGGTACACAAACAAACATTAATAAATAAATAAAACAGAGAAGAGGAAAATAGCCAGAAGATTTAAGGCCGATTTAAAGTGAAACCTGCTGTCTCGAGTTAAGATATAAACTGGAAATACTTCACCTTCCTTCAGCTGCAGCCAGCCTGTCCTGCCTCATGGCTGCAGTTGGGTACTGATGTCCAAAGGCAACAGACTTCTGGTTTACTCAAACTCACCTTAAACCTAGGTACTTTGATAAAGGAGTAGAGTAAAAGAAATACTAAGGTGAATCTCATTTTGAATGTTCAAGTCTGAGTGTATTTCTGTTCCTGGGGTAAGTTTAATTTTTTCTGTGTAAAAATTAAAAAAGGCAACCCAACCATACTGTGTTTTTTTAAGTATTATTTTAGGTTCCTGGAGGTCTTTTTTTTCTCCTCAGGCAAAAGGGTGACACTGTGTTTGGGTACAAACTCTTGTGATCAGTGCTGATGTGGTCCTTCTTATAAATGCAGAAATTGATTAATACGCTTAAATGACTTTCAGTTGTTGTTGTCGTTGTTGTTGTTGTTATTATTATTATTATTATTATTATTATTATTATTTCCAGCTAGGTGCCTATGAACCCTGATTACCACCCAGAGAAACCTCCCTAAAACTCCTTCTCAGGAATTCAAAGAGAGGTCTATCATTTTTAACTAGAAATGTAAAAATAAATAAATAAATAAATAAATAAATAAATAAATAAATAAATAAATAAACAATTATAATTATATAATAATAATAATAATAATAATAATAATAAAAACTGATTTAAAAATTATAAAAATTAAAAAATTATAAATGTGTACTGATATGTATTTAATAATTTTATTGCATATCTTTTTATCATTTGTAGCTAGACGTGTTAAGAACTCAATAAAAAACCTTTGTTTAAAACCTCCATTACCATCAAATAAAAACTCCCTTAAAAAAATTTAATTGTGTACAAGTTTAAACAACTGTTTTAGCATTCCTGTAAATTATTTTTTTTATATAATGTATTTCGTTATTTTGTTAGTTATCTATAACTTCTGTGTGAATATGTGAAGTATATCCTGGTTCCATGAGTCAGCCTTAAACAAAACGCACCACACAATTACACCGAACGCTGAACTTACATATTAGCAGATGATGGAGCAGCCACTATAAAAAGATGTCATATTAATAACAATAAAACAATTAACAACCCCTTCCATAACCACTTATGACAGGGGTCTTTAAATACAAAATAAATCCAATAAAGGATTAAAAGAAAGACAATACACCTCCAGTCTTTAGCAACCTCTAACGTTTAAACCCAGGAACGTGGTCCTAAGCTTCTAACCTGGTCTTAGTTATTAGAGCAGTTGGCTGTTATGTTTGTTAGTATTGCAGATGACCTAAAGGTGGATACTGGGACAGATCCGTTTTTATTAAATACAAGGTTTTTTCAGATTTCAGTTATAGTTTTTAGTTATATTTTTTTTCTGGGGCCTATAGTCATTTCAAAACCATTTTCTTAGTTCTGCTTTCGTTCTGTATTTGTGAGGAGTAAATTTGCATTTCTTAAAATTTTAAGATCCCAAATAATTCAAACCTCAAAATAATTAGGTCAGTAGTGCATCATCAGGGTTTTCCAGAGAAAAAATGACACTGTGAGATTCAAGGGTTTGAATGAACATTATGCCTGTAATGTGAAGTAGAAATGATACAGAATGAGGGAGCTGCATCTAAAGTTTTTATGGTCTACTCAGATAGCTAGTTTACAACAAAGAAATTCAGCATTCAATGCTTAGTATACACCCAGAGTAATTATTTTTGGTATGCTAGCTAGTAAGGCTATGCGGTTATTAGTGTTGGCAGCTGACGGCCAAAATTAGGGCAATCATTAAAGGGTTCAGGGTTATTAAACCAGTCTCCTTCTCATCATTACATTAAAATGCACTGATTTGGATTTGGCCCAGAGTTTTTATTGTACACTTTGTATTGGGAATAAGTTAAGGAAGTGGAATTGGCCGAGTTAAACGACGTAGAAAACTAAATCTTATATATATAATGTTGTGGTCATCAGTGATCGATGCTAAACAAGCTAACGTTAGTGCAGCCTAGCTTGTTAGACCAATCTAGAAACAGGATATATAATAAGCAATTGAGTGTTTAAAATTTCTTTAATAAACTAGTTATTATTTTTGGTAGAAAGCTTTATATGCACTTCATTCTAGTTCTTCTTCATTTTTTGTTTTCTTTTTTTCTTCACATCAAAGCATGGCAGATGACTGTAAACAGCTAAATGACTCTGAAAGAGCCGATGCCCCACTGGAAACCAAAGATGATTCACTATAACCATTTCCATAACATTTACACCAGATCAGCCATAACATTAAAATCTCCTGCCTAAACAGCCACCAAAACATCTCTGAACCGTCAAGGCATGGACTCCACAAGACCTCTGTGGCATCTGGTACCAAACAGTTAGCACCAGATCCTGTGGGATTAGACCATACAGGCTAACCTTAATTCCCCAAGCACATCAGTAAGTGTCCATGTCCCTGTCATTGGCTCACTGATTGTCCTGCCTTGGACCACTTTCGGTAGGTATCAACCACTGCATACCTGGACACACCCCACAAGACCTGCTGTCCAGTCGTCTAGCCCAATCGTCTAGCCATCTCAGATCCCTATCAAAGTCGCTCAGATCCTTGCTCACTTTTTCTGCTTCCAATACCTCAACTGCAAGAACTGTTCACTTGCTGTCTATTATATCCTACCCAGTGACAGGTGCCATGGTAAGGAAATAATCAATGTTTTTCACTTCACCTGTGAGTGGTTTTGTGGTTTTAATCTTATGGCTGATTGGTATATGTTTTTAAAATTAGATTGAGATTTTTTGGGAGTTGTATTTAGTGCTGTGAGTTTGTCAATTCTTGTGTAATCTAAACCCTAACAAAAACTCAAAACAGGGGAAAAAAATATAGGAAGCATAAATCTATCAAATACACATCTGGACGAAATTTGACCAGATGTGTATATTATTCAAATATATAAAAAAGTATCATATCTGAATACTTTTATCAGCTTCTAAACACCAGACTCTGACTGACATAATAAACTGAAAACCAAGGAAAAAAACGGATGGGGAACTTTACCTGAAGCGAGGGTTGCTGGGGGGGAACTTGTCCCTCCTCCGCTTTTCTGACTCATTGCTGCAAGTTTCTGCTCAATATAAGGACGCAACTGCAACTCTTTAGGAAGAAGATCATAAACTGATTCTGGAAGAGAAACAGGGGAAAAAAACAATGACAGGGGGTTAAATAGTATCCGAGTATAATATGGTAATGTCAATCATGTGAGGTCTCTCATGCAAACGCCATTTAAGACTTGAGAATTTACTTCTTATACACTGATCATCTATAGCATTAACACTACCTGCCTGAACAGCTGTGTCCCATTAAGGCAAAGGACTCCAAGTGACGTCCAAGGTAAAGATGTTAGCAAACAATCTTTCTGTTAAATTGAACTAGATGGTCTAGTTTTGGAGATGACCCAGTCGTCTAGACTTCATAATTTGTCCCTTGTCAAAGTCACTGCAGCGACATTTCCATTACTTACTATGACATTCAAAATGTCTGCCTTCACCTCATCCTGTAATAACCCCTAGGGCTTAACGTTAAACCTGACACAAAACTTGGCCATCAATCTGGAAAAAGTCCTGACTGTTTTATTAATGGACGACAGCGGTATTATATTCTACAATTTAGAAGCCAAAAGCCAGGGACTGCCTGCAGAACACCCCCCCCCTTCCCAAGACTATTTTAGGCTAACAAAAGCACAATGCCCTGAGACCATGTTTAGTATGCCGATGAGCATTGCTGAGCTGCACTGATTCTGTGTGTACGGGGAAGTTACACATACCGAGTGGTAAAAGTGGAATAACTGAGCGCGACAGTACTCCCAGTTTACCATAAACAAGGATTTGCATTTGCAGTTGTTCTGGCAGATATCAGTAAAATGTATGATAGCCTTGATTATAAAACACTCGGGTATCTCTGCTGTGTGTTAGAGGAACCAGAAGAGCCGACAGCAAACTTCCGCTTGGCAAAACACATAAGGTGCCAATGAAACTATAATTGACTCAGATGAGGTCATTCAGCAAGCTTTTCTTCAATAAATTCAAGAAATAAACCTGGCTTTTATTTATTTATTTTTTATAAATACAGTGTGAAACTCGGGTAGACAAGTGCACAGGTGGAGCCAGACAGCCGCTTCACTGAACACCATTAACGTGTGTTTACAGCAAAGAGGCAGCGAGCGACAAAGACGCTCTATTCATAAGGGCTTCTGGGCAAACAGGAGGCTCGGAGGTGCATTTTAGAGACAAAAACAGTTTTATGACCGCGGCTTGTTCATCGTCCACGTCTCTTTATGGAGGACATTATAGTAGCCGGTGCAGGTTCCTTATTTAATCTGCTGCATTGGTTTAAAACTTCACGCTCTGAATTCTTATCTGTGGCCTTTATGGTATTTTACTAGTATCGGTTTCGTCAGAGTTATACTTAAGATATTATTCATACATTTTTAAAAATGTATGTTGTATATATATTTTTGAAATGAGAGCAATGTGTTTAAACAAGTCTTATTTGTTACATTAGACTTCAAAGTGCTTAATTTCATTTTTGCATCTGCAGTTCTAACTCACAACCACATATTTAGAAATGCATATACTTTTTCCTACTATTTATTCTAAGCTACAGGCTTCTGCTTGGATGCATGTATTAGCTTTTGCCTTTGCTTACATTTTTTGATAAAATAACATTTTCCTAGTTGCCCATTGGTTGTACCACCTGACATAGAAAGTGTCCAATCCAATCAATATTTATAATAGAGAGACCTTTTTACTCAGCCATGAATGTCACCTGGGTTTGAATAATGCAACATTATGTTTACTGATATCTCTTCACTTCAGAATAAAAGTTGCACAGCTGCACCACAGTGACATTAAAGCACATACAAATTGCTGGACAAAAGCTGTTCAATGATCTCAACAACTTTAAAACTATTAGTGTTTGTAAATTTTTTTATTTAAAGAGATTTATGCATAAATTCATGCATCAATTTATTGCATATTATTAAATGTATTATTATTAAAACACAATTTTAACACTTTTTTTAGTCTGTTCATTTGCACACCCGGTTGCACCACTTGACATTTTGGGGCTTTGAGATGATCTGAGATCATGACCACACTGCAGTGAATATTATAGGTATTAATATGCTCTTTTTATATGTGTGTTTATAGATGAAGACGTTTAGACGTTTGATTGCCCACCAGGAAATATCAAAATGTTCACAGCACACACCGATTTCTGACTTCTGACTTAACTGAATTAGCAAATGCTGGTTTACTGGTTGCAGTGCTTCGTGACCTCCAGCCAAAACAGCTGACATTTTATGATTCACTTGCTTACGGATACAACGGTTAAAAGAAAGACACGCCTAGCTGGAGAGAATCCCCTTTAACAGGAAACTAAATTCCACTTGAGTAATAGCTGTTAATTGTACAAACTACGAAACGTTGAAGCTCTGTGTGTTTGACTAAATCTACCACAGATGTTGTGGTATTGAAATAATCAGGAGTTTCAGGGAGGAAAAAAATCTGATAGACGTTTTAATGACACCTGAAGTACCATAATATCAGTGTTACATGGAGTTCTCAGACCATCTCCACCACTCTCGCATAAAGGGGTGAGATGAAATATGTAAAAAATAATAATTATTATTATTATTATGATTGATGGAAAAAATGTGTACATGAAAACTGTTTATTTAATTTTCTGAATAAATACAAAAAAATTAACATATGAATCTGGACTGACTACATTTAACTGACCCCCTGGTAGCTCCGCCCACTCCCTCCCATTTTCCTTCCGCCAGCAATGGTGAAGTGGTGTTAGCCGGTTCGATCCCCTATACCAACAAGACACAAATGAAGTGCCTTTAAGCATGGCACCTAACCCTTTGACTGCTGACTGGACACTGTGCACAGAGGATCCGCACCGCTTCGAGGAAGTGTGTTCAATGTCCCCAAGTATGCGTTCTCTAGTGTGTGTTTCACTGCACAAATGGGAAGTCAAATTCCTAAATGCGGAGGTCAAATTCCTCACTGTGCAAGCACAGTAGGTCAATCGCTTCACAGCACTTCACAATCAGATTTTCAGTCTAAAGTGGTCCAAAGGGAGCCAAAAGCCAGGAAAAAAGGGAGTAAGGAAGTACACATTATGGAGGGAGAAGGTTACAATTTATCTGTCTTATACTGATTAAATGTCTGGGTTCTGCCTCGGCCCCATGTCACACTAACAACCATGTAGAGCCACAGAAAATATGTACTCGGACGCTGTAGAATCCGTACCTGGCCCGTTTCCACATACTGAGGGAGAGAAAATTCCTATCCTCTTTCAATTTCCTCTCACACATCCAACACACAGAGGCTGCTGTTTATGTTGCAGACCTGAGTAGAATGAAAACAGAGTGCCGTTCATACGGGGAGTCATTTCGTTCCTGTTCTGGGTTTTGCTAAAGACCTCCATTAAGGTTTTTTTAATAAGGGTACTTCCCGTAGGTTATATCTGAGTGGTTAAGGGCAAGGTTATTACACAGAGAAATCTCTGCCCTTGATGATAAAGCTTCTCTTTTCCTATAAGAGTCGACTATAAAGAGTCAAACAAGTCAACTTTTAACAACAAACTTCTTCACAATCCCTTTTTAGATTTTGGCACTGAGGCACTGAGAAATTCTAGCCTGGCAACCAAAGACAGGTGATACGTCCAACATGAAGTGTGTAGGTAAGGCGTCGGACCACCAAGAGCTTTGATTCATTGACATTTACATTTACGGCATTTGGCAGACGCTCTTATCCAGAGCAACTTACAAGGTTACTGCTATTACAGGAGGCCAAAGTAGTGTTAGGAGTCTTCCCCAAGAACCCTTACTGGTGTAGCACAGACTGGTTGTCCAGACTGGGAATCGAACCCAGGTCTCTTACATGGGAGCCAATGATGTTACCACTGTACCACACCAATCATTTTGGCATAATGGTTCAGGAGTGAACACCATACTATACTTAAGGAACCAGCCTTGTGACTGAACGGTTGCTGGTCTAATCCCTAAAAACCGACATGACACAATTGAAGTGCACTTGAGCAAGGTACCTAACCCCTAACTGCTTTCAGGGCGCCATAAACAGGGTTGCCCACAGCTCAAACAGGTCAACCAGTGAACCAGTGACAGGGTCATGGACGTGCAAGGCTTACTGATGTTCTTGGGAAGCAGGGAGGCTAGCTTTTCTGGGCTGATCCTGAAGAAGATCCACAGAAGGGACTGTTGCTAATGTCTTGGTTTTCAGGTTCCCCAGAACACCTTCAGAGGTATCGTAGAGTCTATACGTTCATGAGTCAGCACTGTTTTAGCATGCGGCTTTAATGTTATGGCTGATCGGCAGTTCATTTATGTGTATTCCATTTCTACCCCCCCCCATTTTTCATTCTTTATGTGTTAGTGCAGGTAACTTGCTCAAGATGTATGCCAACGACCACAAAATAAATATATATAATAAATAACAGTTTTCATATAAGAAGGAGGACCTCTAGGATCTGGATAGCAGGTTCAGAAAACGCAGTACCTAAGAAAAAAACAGCAAGCGCCTCTAAAAGGTGCCTTTAAAGGTTCACTGGGGCGAAAGGGATCTCTGTTCAGAGGCCCGGCTGAGATTTAAGTGAGGGCTTAACGTTTACAGCTGCGTCCACATAAGAGCTGCCGGCGACACCATAGCAACGAGATCCACCGTCTCCACGTTCGGCAGGCTTTCATCACGCACAGAAGCACACACAGCAACAGCTACACACACACACCACTGCTACCACACCTTCTGATTCGTGCAACTTAATAATTGTTCTTTTATACATTGATTTACCGAAGAATCACGCTTACATCTGAGTGAGCTGGTAATCAATAATATGGCACTACTGAGATATGATCTTGACAGGTTTAGGTTTCAAGATCTAGAAAAGGCAAGTAGCAACAATGTACTCATGCGTCTATGCAAATCATTCATTCCTTTGGTAGATTATGTCACTTTGTATTATTCAAATTAAGACAAAAACAAAATACTTGCAAGTTCAAGCATGCAGATATGTAATGTGATAGCATTCTTGGCAAGACCGTTGTGTTCCTCGTTTGACATGCATCGAAGGCTCTGTGAGGAAAGACAAGCGGACCAACAAAACATCTGCATTTAAAATCATTTTAGTGTGTAACACTCCTATCGAAAAAAACTCCCATTGAGACGAAATGAAACAAAAAAAACTAGATAAAGGGTCCAAGTTGTGCGTTATGAGTGCCATATATACTTAAGTGACAAAAAAAAAAACAGTCTAATACTTGGTAGTTCCCCTACGATGCTCAGACTGCACAAGCTCAAGGAGATATTCTGTAAGCAAAAAACCTCCCGAAGAACAATTCACAATTCTGTTGGCATCCCAGATGCGTTTGATAAATGTTGCGATCTAGTGGAGTGTTCCTCTAACCATAATCTGGTGTCTATAGGCGTGTGTGGTGGTGCATTGTCCTGTTAGAAGAGCCCAAACCTACCACAATGAATGCAGGACATGAACTGGTGTAACTCGTCAGAAAGGACTCACGTAGTGTTCACCTGTCAGAGACGCTTATAGGCGTATGTTAAGGCTCTGGACGAGGTCAAGTGTGTCTGTGCCCCAGAAATGCGGAACGCATCACTTTTTCTGTCTAAAAACAGTCAGTCTGTCATGAGGACAGACAATAGCTAATGTTTTAACTGATGCCTAACAAATTCTTTTTTTTATTATAATCCTCCAATCAGCATTTATCCATAGACCCATTTCCTTATAGGGTTTTGATTTCTGATCATACCATTGTACTAACCAGTAGAGAAATCATCCATCACCACACTAACCGTAATATATCTTAATAAAGCGAAACTTTGTTCATCGCACACTGGTGTCTGTGAACTTATTTTCCTGGTGCATCAAGAGAGCAGGACGGAGGCTGGTAGGCAAATTCCTATACAAACCCTGTACTTTTATAGAGCCACTACCAGCCTTTGTATATTGCATAGGGTACCAGTTTTTCTGGCAGTGTACACTTGGATATGCCTAAACATAAACATGACCATAGAGCAACAGCACGATTCTGAGAGACGAGGGAACAAATGTTTTTCTTGATTTAATTACAGGAAAGCTGCATTGACGTGACTGCGACCCTGACTGGGATAAATTGCTTACTAAGCAGGAATGAATGAACCAACGCATGCAGATCAAACTCTCTTTTTTATGAATCTTCTTCTGTCTAATCACTTTTATGTCATCGTTAGGATTTTTTTACAAGACCGATTACAATACTATTGACGTTTTAAGAAATTCGTAATTGTTAAATGTCTGAATGGAAAAACAAATCAATATCAATTCACGGTAATGCCGTGATATGGAGATCATGTGACCAGGAAATATTGTGAAACAAATTGTGTAGTATCAGAGGATGAAACTCCCACATTTTTACTCATTACCAGGGCAGTCATGACCTTCTGATCAGTTCAAATCCCTCCACCAGCAAGCTGCCACTATAGGATCCTCAAACAAGACTGTTAACCCTCAACTGCTTGGTTGTATACATTAGATAAATTTAAGTCGATCTGAATAAGGGTGCCTGTAAAATGCCGTAAAATATCAATGTACTAATGAAAAGAAACTGAAATCTTATCAGTCTTGGTAAAAAGAGAACTGTCTATAATTTTATCACACCAATCTGAATACGATGTACATCTTGATTCAGAGCCTGATGCTGTTCCCCCATTGTTGTTTTTTTTTTCGTTCTGTTTTGTTTTGCTGTAAATGTATTCACAGCACAGCTGGCCCATGGCTGCCTGAGCAGAAGTGTAAATACACTCTTTTCAGGTAATGGACATAAACCCAATGGCAGCTGGCCACACTAACAGTGTAGCAGAGTTCAGACACAAAGACACGTGATATGGAGTCTTGAAGCATTGCCTGATACTGGTTAACCAACGATTCGAACTATACAGGATTGTCCGAAACACCCATCACAATTACGGATAAATCTGACAGAGCAGTAAATTCAGTCCTGAAACTCAGGGTTTGCTGCTTCCCAAGGCCTTGACTTCCTGAATGCTGGCTTATTGCACCCAGAAACACAAAATGACTAAATACTCCTCACATGCGTCACAATTTCAAGTTGCTCCACATGCACCTGCTAAAAATAAGCAAGTGAAATGTAACATCGTAACACACAATTTTCACCTGTAACGCAAATCCAGTAGGTTGGAAAAAACTAAACGTACATGAACCTTCTTGTTAATCCGACCTGCTCTGCTAATTTTTTTCCCAGACACATGATTCTGTAGATGCTGCTACAGTAATTAATATGATGAATCCTGCCTGATACGTGTCAAATTCCACACATCACGCCTCCCCCGCCATTTACTTCATTGATGGACAGCCGAGATCCTCCTCCTGTTCAAACCGCTCAGGCGTTTTGACGCTTCCCAGAAGCAGTCCTTATGAAACATGACCCATCCTTCAGAGACTATTCACATGGTTGTAAATAATCACAGAGGCCCCTCCTATTATACAAGCCATGGCATAAATTAGTAATTGAAACAGCATGCTTGAATATATTACTGGCTTTTAAGCCATTTGGGTAGAAAAATCTCACAACAGCACAGAAATGATCATCTCTGAGATTGTCAGCGTTATGTTTATGAGCCAGTGTCACTGCATCTTCTACAACTTTGGACTAACCTCCGTGTACAAGGTGCACAGAGGGTAAATAGCAGCAAAGGAGGATGTTGTTTCAGAGTGCAACCTGATACATGTAATTCGTTCATCTGATGTATCTCGAGGATTGGCAGCACTGTTTTGAAAAGAAGGGAGAAAAAAATGGCTCTCAGGGTCCAGCTATGGCGTCGACCACCTTTCAGATATCTGCATAATATGCCGCTAATATTGTTCTTTGTTACCGCAGTGTTGTCATAGTGACCATGCGGAAAGCTGAACGACCCTTCGAACAAATCGGTAATGGTGACGAGGGCTAATGGTGGCTGTTTTACCGTCCATTTGTGCTGGCATTGTGCTTAGAGAGAAAAATAAATTGAAAAGGCACACTTAATATATTTACTATATGGACAATCTGTATGAAAAAAACTTTGCTAGCACATTTTTGACAGCTTGCCCTCAGTGGCTTAGAAGGGAAGCGTTAATTTGTGGCTGAAACCTGCACCTTTAATTTCCTTGGACCTAATTTCCTACACCTTTTTTAACATATGACAACAACCATGAGCTCAACAGAGGCAGCCATGGAACAAAGTTAAGGAACCAGCCCTGTGACCTGTGAAGATTGCCGAGTCCATCCCATGTACCAACTTGAGCAAGGAGCCTAAACGCCCGACTGTTCCCCAGGCATTGTGGATAGGGTCGCCCATCACTCCGGGCAAGTTTATTTACTGTCCTGGGTAAACCTGATGGGTTAATACAATTAGATAGCAGCTGTTGCTAAGTTAGAAAACAAGCCAGGGCTTGGATCAGCATGAATACTATTGGCTTCAATAAACTTTATACAATTGAGCTCATCTTATAATAAACAACGAGCACTGAAACATTATTTCAGAGGGTGAAAAACGTTACCAAGTTCATTCCTAGGTGTTCTGTCGTGCTTTGTGAGCATCCTGTTGGTGAGTCAGATGAATTATGGCATGCTGGGATCCTGAGATTGTCTTATCCCAGCCATCCGAGTCCAGGGAGCTGCGCCATCTGGGTACGGGAATATTTACTCAGCAACAGCAAACAATCGAACTCGTGTATGTGGAAGAGGGTGGATAGTAGGAGCAGAATGCTCATAAGGGAGGAAAAAGGGAGGACAGGTGAAAAAAAATGCCGTATTTGTTATAGGGAAGTGGCATGAGACCAGCCTTTGAGTATGAAAATGAGTACGCTTGCACTTGATACAGCAAACAGTGTATTTGGAATCTGAAAAGCAGATTACGGTATTACGTCAAGCCTTTTTTTTTTTAAATGTAAAGACTGACCATGTGCCATGTGAGATCAGCAGGCTGTCCAAAGACGCAGCTTATGTGTGGAGACAGAAGGGCTCTGTCCTGAGATTGTAGCTGCTTTGTTTACCAGCAGGCAGGAGGAGAAACAGGAAAGGACATACAGTGGGCTTGGACGCAAGTCAGACCTTGGAGTGGCGTGGAATTTAAGCTATTTACACAAGTACCCACACACTCAGACACACACACACACACACACACACACACACAAAAATACAATGAGGGGAAGCAAATATTTTTTGTTTATTTTATGTTTTATGTTTATGTCTTTTGACAACACTAATAAAGTACGAATTCATATTGGTTTCCAAAATAATATATACACTGATCATCCATAATATTGAAACCCCTGTCTAAAGCCACCAAAACACCTTTGACTTCTTGAGGCATGGACTTCACTAGACCTCTGAAGATGTTCTGTGGTATCTGGCACCAAGACATTAGCAACAGATCCTTCTTGTTGATCTTCTGTGGGATCGGACCAGACGGGCCAAGCCTTCATCATCTACGCACTTTACCCTGTTGCTGGTTCACTGGTTGTTCTTCCTTCGATTTTTGGTCTTAACCATGCATACTGGGAACACAATAAGGGTATTCCTGGTATGCAGGGAAAGGCAATCGGTAAACCTGCAACAGGTCATAGGTGCAAAAGTCTCCTTGATGTGCACAGTCTAGACTATTCCACCCGATTCCACAGATGATCCACAGAAGGTCTGGAGTCCATGTGCTGATAAATAAAAGGTTGTTAATGCTTGCTCATTTGCTTGATATAAAGGCAGCCATTTTTAAAGGACAGGAAGCTGGCTGGGTCACACTATATACTCTCTAATGCTATTCAATGCCCCAGTTGTCTTCTATAAAGATCTTAACAGAGTGACATGTAATTAGGCCTGGACAATAATTCGATATCGGTATTTATATCGCAATAAAAAATGTTTTGATAAGGCTGATATAAATTTTGCAGTATTTCAATATGTATTATGTACAGCATTTGTCACTGACATGTGTTTATTACAGGGTGCCTCTGTAGCCTGGCTATGACAGTGCGTGGTGATGTAATTAGGCTAGGCTAGGCTAGGCTAGGCTAGGCTCGGCTCCAGTGCGGGACATTTTAGATGCAAAGAGTGCTCCTGACGGCGATGCAGAACTGATTAAGCAGAAGACTGTTATGAAAGGAACGTGAGGTTGCGCAATATGGTCACATAACTCGGCGCACTCTGGAGCTGCGCATGCACGTTCATTAAACAGATTATTTAAGCCCTGCACTGCAGCGTGCACATCACGGCTTAAAACATTGAAAAAACTGGTAAGACTGGCAGCTCAAAGAACTTTAAAAGTCCTTAAAAGACTTTGATTACGGTAAACTCTGGACCCCGTCTTGTACCCTAGACTTTGCCCTGATCCCTGGTTAGGTTTATGTTTGGTTTTGTTTTGTTTTTGATGTGTCCGTTTACTTTTGGTTTTGTGTGTGTTTATTTAAAAACTCATTCCCTCTAATTACTTCCTTTTCCCTGCATGTGAGTTTTAATGTTACACTCACCACCACATTGTGACAAAGACATAGTTAATAAGAGAGTTAATAATTAATAGTTATGAGTGACGCGTTGTTAAGTAAAGAGTGACGCGTTGTTAAGTAACGAGCCAGGCGTTGAGTAACGAGCGAGGCGTTGTTAAGTAACGAGCGAGGCGTTAAGTAACGAATGAGGTGTTTTTAAGTAATGAGTGAGGCGTTGTTAAGTAACGAGCGAGGCGTTGTTAAGTAACGAGCGAGGCGTTAAGTAACGAATGAGGCGTTGTTAAGTAACGAGCGAGGCGTTAAGTAACGAATGAGGTGTTTTTAGGTAATGAGTGAGGCGTTGTTAAGTAACGAGTGAGGCGTTGTTAAGTAACGAGCGAGGCGTTAAGTAACGAATGAGGTGTTTTTAGGTAACGAGTGAGGCGTTGTTAAGTAACGAGTGACGCGTTGTTAAGTAACGAGCGAGGCGCTGTTAAGTAACAAATTAAGAACAATATTGCAATATAAATTTTGTAAAATATACTTGATATAAGAACCAGAGTGTACAAAAGTTAATTTCTTGGTCTCAGGAGGATATAAAGACATCCATGCATGCACCAAGACATCAGAAGGCGACTCTAGTGAATGGTGAACATCACGCTGAGTTAAGATTTGGCAAATTATTCACACATGCAAGATCACAAACTTAAATTTTTTAGCATAGCATAGCTACCTAACTTGGTCGCTGTGGTCAACAGAATTAGTTTTTATCTGTGCTCTATAATTAAATCCGACTTGGTGCCATGTGGGCTTGCCCGTTGGTGCAACATACCCATTGGTGCCATGTGGGCTTCCTCAGGGAAAAAAAAAAGAAAGAAAAAAAACAAGAATAAATAATAAATAACAAGAATAAACAACAAAAAAAGGTTATCATTTAGCCTAGGTTACCAGTAGCAGCATGTAGGTGTACCGTAGGTGAATGATTAATGGATAATAGCATGAGGTTGGCGTGTCTGTGGGGGGAACCATAAACAGCTTTTACCTATGATCATTCACGCACCAGTTCTTCACCCATCAGTCCATGAAACTCACAACTAAAAGACCACCTAAAATTAAACATACACAGACTAAATGATTCGATTCAGGCTTCTGGCCATAAATCCAGGACAGACCTGTTTTGAAAACTGCTTATGGCATCACGAGAGCTGATATCCGAGCATTAAGCTAGCTTTGATATATCGGGTCATATCTATCTATCCATCTGATCGGTCAGAATGTGATTGGTCAGACGGTGTTGAATAATTAAGCAATAATACACCAGAGGGACTGCTGTAGATCAGTACACCAGTGCTAGCACGACCCTCGTGTATTATTGTGATTATACCACAGTTCCCTTGTCAGCGTTTATTGACAGATTTTAGGATAAAGAGGACATAAAAATACAATCAACATTCCTCGAGGTAAAATAGTTCCATTCTATCAGACGGCCTGCTGCTAAAATGTCTATATATCTAAACGTCTCATGCTGAAACATCAGACTATAACAGTTGAGGAGCATCAGTAACTACCCAATAATTATTATAAATAATAAACACAAATACATCCATTCATAAAATAGCAACTCACTATAATTCATTTTGGCAGATGTTGCTGGTTTGTTTACGGCTGCGGTGTGTGGCTTATAAATGCGCCATTGCTACGGTTACGTGTGTATGTGGTGGAGTGATATTTGGAGTGCTTCAAACCCCGTGCCATTATCGTGTAATAACGGCACTCATGGAACGTCTCTCAGCCAATCAGATTGCAGGGTTGGAACTCACTGTATAATTTTCACTATAATTTTCAATGACAAATCGTAGGCTTTAAAATAATACCGCTCCTAATACGTCATCGTTTCTACAGTAACGGAGCTTTAATGGGTTGATGCTCTACATAATCCGAAGCGGATGATAAACAGATTAAAAACAGGAAGGTCTTCGGGCAGATCCTCGCTCTTATTAATGTCAAGAAAAAGTGACAGGACTGTCACTGGTTCTGGTTTGTGATAAGAGGAAATAATGATGCTGATAGCACAGATTTTTGTCAATATTACAATTTTTAAAAGGGTGGTGTGTAGGTTGTTCATAAATAAGAAAGGGTACCCACTGACAAATTTATTGTAGTTTAAATAGAATAAAGGCCTCATTGTTGATTATTTGTCTATAAAACCTGTGTTATAAAACCGGTGTTTTATTCATCATAGCCATTAGCCATCAATATAATCGTATAAGCCAAATGATCAATAATTTTATCAAAGTAGATCCGGTTACAATTTATACTTTATACAACATCTATGCATCATAATGATTCAGGGTTATATTAGTAATGCACAGCCGTGACACTCTGGGACAAATGGCGTCATTTTTCAATGAGGTTTCTGCTCCTCTCTGTTTTTTGTGCTTAGTTCAACTCAGCTCACAGGCTCTTTGAACAGACAGTCTGTGTCTGTGAGAGTTTCTGACGTTACTCAGGATATGTAGTGTCTTGTCATTTCTAAAAAAAAGGCTTTAATCCGTTATATACAGTCTGCTTTATCATATATAGACAAGGTAAAAGGATAGATTGAAAACAACTATTATATGGAAGGCTGTTTCTACCTTACTGTACTGTAGAGTAGTGGTAGCTAAGACATTAGATTACAGTTCAGAAGGCTGTGTGTTCATACCCCAGCACTTCCAAAAATGAGATTTGGATAAGGGCGTCTGAAGCCTGTAAATAACGCTACCAGTAAACAGGAAGTAGCCTATTAGCTGATCAGCTAAAATTAATTGTGAGTTTTATACCAAGGAAATTACAAACGTGTGTATGAAAATACTCCAGACCCAGGATTAAATAATGGTGACATAGGCACGGGTAATCTTGCTGCACTGACACGGTCCTTCAGTCTCTCTTAATCCGTGCTTAGGTCTGCAATAATTACATAAATGGATTCAAGCTGTAATTTAATTAAGACAAGAGAACTTAATATTATGCACTTGAAGTGTCAGTAAAAATTGGTACAGATGAGCCTATTCAAAATACTCCATAATGGTATGGGGGTTGTTTAGCTGGCATGCCATGGGGCTCCTAGGTACATCTACCAACTGCTCTGACATGAGAACGCAATGTGTCCATGCAACTTGGATGACCTACATATTAATTTATAAAGTGCTGATTATGAGTATAGCACCTGAAGTCTACAAGGAGTTCCTTTTTTCTGTTATTACCCACAGTCCTTTAAGGAAACCTGTTAAGGTAAAAAAAAAAAAAGAAGAAGAAGAAGACAGGTGAGTAGTTTCTGGCCCAAAACCACACCCTTAGGACCCAAGGGCTTGGATTGTACAAAAGACAAATATAAGATATTATAGGCTTCTGCTGCTTTCAGAATAAACAAATACAGAACACAGACAAAAAAAGCGTAGACAAGCGGTCACAATCCTGAAAATTGAGTTGATGATTAATTGCCATAATTGTCAAATCTGAACAGCTTGTTGAATCCCATATTTTCTTATCTAGGCAGCCCAGACAATACTGACCATCTCACGTCACAGTTTGTGGTTTGGTAGGCTCTCCAGATACACAAATGAATGTACACAAGAACTAAAAGAGTGTGTTTTAAGAATAAAACTTCCAGTGCTAGTTTCAAGATTCAAAAATCAAGATTTAAAGTTTTATTTGTCACGTACATAGCCATACACGGTACAACCTGCAGTGAAATGCTATTGACTGTCACCCACAGAATATAGAGTATGAGTTCCCTACGGGGCATGGACTCCACATGCTTGCGGAAATATTCTATAGGCAATAAACACCACACTTCCTGCAAAACAGTCCAAGTTTTTTCTTAATGTTTATTAACAGGTCTAACTCCTTAATCCAATAAAGATAACATAATAAACTTTTATTACTTTTTTATCACAATTGTTGGTTAATGATTCTAAAGGAATGAAGGATCCTTCATTCAGAAACACCTGAAAGGTTCTCTACGTTGCCTAGTGATTAAAGGTTACTGACCCGATGTGGAAATGAGTCAGGTGATTTAACGAAGTAAGACCGTAGATAAAGAAGAGAGCTCTGGTCCATCACATAAGGAGGATGGGGAGAATGGGGAACAGGAGGAGGAGGAGGAGGAGGAGGTCTGCTTTCTGATGCGATTCTGGTTTAAGTGGAAAGCCGATGCCGGTAACCTGAGCACTGTTCATCAGCGAACGGAAAACACACTCTTGGAGGCTTTGATTAACTCTGTAAATATTTAACATTTAGGCCTCGGCACACACGACTGCTTCTGGGACAGGAGACCAGACAGAGATCAGAGCTCATGCAAATTTTCATTCATCACTCTGAAAGTGGCTTCGAGTCTACAAACAAGGCGAAGCTGTGTGTGAATTAAAAAAAAAAAAAACAGGGCCCAAATCTGTCTTAAACAAATATGGTGCGAGTGAGTCACATTTCCAGGCAAAGTCTTGCTCAGAACCCACCAGTAACGCGTTACTCTCTGAACATGTTTAACAACAGAGTTCCTCAGCGGAGGAACAGATATGGCAAAAAATTATTCAAACAGTCGTTAATAGTCCTTCCTTGCGTGTTTGTACTTTGGGAAGACACTCTGATCTCTTGGCTGATATGACTAAAGTTGTACACTAAAGTACAAATGTACAAGTCTGAAGGCCACATATCAAGCCACAGCACTCTGCTAGAGTCAATCAGGAATCGAAACCAAGATGTTAGCAGATCTTCTTGCCGTAATGATTTTAGCAGGGACTTTTAAGAACGTTGGGAACGTGAAAGTGACTTAAACAAATATTGATGATTGTTGACATTGTGACACATCATTTTGAAACGTCATCCTCACTATAGTCCTGATCTTGACCTGTCATACTATCACCGGTTTGGTGCCTACAAGCAAGGTCTACAAGCAAGATTTTTGTCTAATGGAGAGGTGAAGTCAGTGGTGCATGGGTGGCTTGCAGCTCAGCCTACAACATTTTTTAATGAGGGAATACAATGTTGTATTCATATATATTTGTTAAATTATAAGAATATTAACACAAGCGTGTTGTGATGTAGATTCCGCGTCGTATTTCACCATCATAACGCAATCCAGAACTTCCCACGTCCGTTTTCTTTTTCCTCAATCATGAAACACCAGCATGAGTGCCAACCGCAACATTGTACAGTATTGGAGTTGCGCTGTGCTGTTTTTGGACACTGCAACAAACTGTTATTGTTTCATAATTATAAAGTCTGGTTGTGTTAAAAAAACAAAATGACTATGAAAAAAAATATAAAGGCTAACCAGGCTATTTTGGTTGTTTCTTTGGTAACATATTAATAAACCTTTTTTAACTGGGTCATGGTTTTTCAGGTGCCAAGGGCTTGCCGGATCTTGCAGTCTCGTTGTTCACTGGGCCGTTTCTTGTCTCTGCTTAGCTGAAGGAGGTGAATAAAACTTTATAAGTACAACACAGCATGAGAGTGTGTTCAGCTTTGCCGGATACGTTACCCTCTGAACGTCGGTTTTAAACCCCACCTCTCATCTGGGTTCAGAAACCTGATCGTTACTCCCTGCTATGTTGATTCACCTGGTCTGAGTGTTGTGTTGCATAGCCCAAACAAACCGCTCGCTCTCTTTCTCTTGGGCTCGCTCGGTCTCCTTTTCTCTCTGTCTGTCTGTCTCTCTCGTTCTCTCTCTTCTAAAAAACACAGGAACGGTTCCCGCTTGGAATATTTGCTTTCACTAGAAAAAGTACTGCATGAGTGGGTAACGCATCAGCTCCTGGCAACTGTCAGGCTGAACCAACAACTTTGCACTTCATCTAGTAGGGAAGCAAAGTAACAGATGATTGGGTTTCATATGAATTAAAGGGGAATTAAAATTGCAAACCAGACAGCAGCATTAGCAGTCTATGCATTAGAGCTATTACTGTACATATAGGGAATTATATAGGCGTAAAGAGAGTAAATGAAAGAGATTAAGTCATAGGAAAAAAAGTAGGCTGCAGAAGAGACAGGGTGGAAGAGTTGGAGCTGCGTGAGCTGGAGATATCTGCGGTGACACATCACGTAAAGAGACAGGTACACGGACCAGCCATAACATTAACACCACCAAACCACTCAAATATGAAGTGAATATTATTGGCTATCATAACACAACAGCATCTTTCACAGGGTGGTATGTATTAGGCACTGTCAGTTCTCAAAGTTCATGTGCCGGAAGCAGAATTAAGCAAGTGCATGGAGCAAGGAGACACACTCATTACGAGACGACTGGGGTCTTAAAACACGAGCACGTTCAAAACAGCAGGATTTGTGGAGTGAGTCCCAGTATGTGGTGGTTACTTCCAACAAAATTTTGAAATCACCATTTCAATATTTCAACACCACATCAGCCGGTCAGAGCGCAATTACATGTATAAAAGACACAAACAAAAAGGTAACATAATATTGTGATGTATATAATTCCATTGGCCATTATTTGTACGCAGCCCCACCCACCAATTAGTGTTATACAGAAGTACTATTTAGGTCTGATTAAAAACATAATCTTGTCCAAGAACAATCCTGTTTCTATAGATAATAAATAAAATAATTCATTTGGAAATTGGAAATCTACACAAACTATTACAAAACAAAAAAAAATGTACTACTACATTACTTGCGTACTGACCCAATGAGGTCTGTTGTCTTATTAATTACTTGTGTGCCTTTTTGTTGCCGCCCCACATGAAACACAGACAAACAGAAATAACCGGTGTTAACCGGGTTCAATACCCGCACAGGGCAAGACACGACTGGGGTGTCCTTGAGGTGCCCGTGGTGCCCGTGTGTTTGGGTAAACACAGCATGATACCTCTTTTTCTTTTCCGTAACCGATACCGAAACCATGACACAATTAGCTGTTTTTTTCCTTTTTAACCTTTCACAATTAAAAGCTGTCACCCACAAACACAGGATTGTGTATAAACATGATACAAATTAATCCTCACACTCAAGTCTCTCTGTACATGTAAACATTTCAGGTCCTAAAACTAAATTTCCTTTCCAAATCCAATTCCGATCTCTGAGACTTGCTACCGGATCCGATATCCAATCATTATTCTCTGCTATCCGATCCACTGTTTTATAAGCTGTCTCTACTTTTAGGTGTGCTAAATCACATTGTGGGTGCTAAATGAATTTATCTGCATTGACCCTGTCATGTGTTTTGACAAAACACAGAAGACAGATTGTGGAAAAGACGGCCAGACCTCTGTAGATCAGCAGATTGTCTGGATTGAATGGAAGGTCAGTTATATGCTATGCAGAACCTGTCACATTCGGTGTGTACTGTGAAATGCTTAAGGAGCACCGTTCAGCCAGAACATTAAAAAGCTCTGACCTGTCAATACATTGACCTCACAAGACCTCTGAAGGTGTTCTGTGGTATCTGTGGCACCAAGACATTAGCAACAGATCCGTCTGTGGATTTTCAATGGGATCCAACCAGACGGTCTAGCCATCACCCCCACATGCGTGAGCCTTGGGAGGCCTATGACCCCATCGCTGGTTGACCGACTGTCGACCCTTAGACCTCTTTTGGTGGGTAATAGAGATGGAAGGATCGGTCAGCTGTGTATCCATATCGGCAATTTTCAAACCAAATACACAATTGTTGATATGTTAGAGCTGCTTTGGGACAATGTCCATTTTTAAAAGCGCTATACAAATAAATTGAATGGAATTGATCGGACAATGTTTCTTTACTTTAGACAATCCCGACGATTTGTCAATAGTGTGAAACAAATGAGCCATGTCATGATGTAAGGATTACTGTAGCACTGGGCAATTTCCATCTGATGTTTCATCTAAGAAGTGCAGCTCTGCATGAAACCTCTCTGCCACAGGTCCCTGCAGTTTTAGCTGAACCGCTAGCTAGAAATAAATATCCCTTAACTTCTGTCCAAGGGACATAAACAATAAACTGAAGACATTATATGTAAATAAATAAGCATTCAGAGAAGTGTTACCACTGCAACACACATATTGAATAGATGAACCTTGTAACCTTGACGAGTGGTTAAGAACACGGTCAGGTTAATACCGGGCAACTCAACGTCTTAACTTGACCTTTTCAATGTTATTGGCTCAACAGGCGAATGGGGAGCTGCTATCTGATTTTTAACTTATGGCTACTGCGTCTGCACACAACTCCACAACAAAGAGGGGCGGGGGGGGTGTTTCACCACTAGCATGCTGACCCCCCCTCCACTCTCTGTACATGGCTCTGGCTCTGATTGGCTCATCACAATTTGGTCTAGGTTAAAGTCAATCAGATCCAAAAAATCAGAACTGCCCATTTTTCCTGCTTCCAATGTATCAACTTTGAAAACCGACACTTCACCTAATATATCACCACTCTTTGACAGGTGCGATTGCAGCGAGATGCACGTTGTCTACCTCACCTGTCAGTGGTTTTGTGGTTTTAATGTTACGGTTGATCGGTGTGAAGTCTGAGCACGTTTCCACCTGGCAAATTTACTAGTCATGACTTGACTCTTATGTAAAAATCCCTCAGGTAAAAAGACAGTAAACCAATGCCAACGCCTCACCATTACAATTACCTAAAGAACCTTCTTTACTACAACATGCCCCATTTAATTACAGTATGGAAATGTCTACGCTCTGATTGAAACACGAGAACAATAAGCTTGTTTTTTTCTGGTAAAGACATCTATGAGATTATAGACATAGTGGAAAAACTGGCAAAGGGACTGCCGTTACAAAAGCTTCTTTGTCTCTGAGCCTTTTGTTTATCTGTATATTTATCAGATATGTACAGTGATGTTAAGAAATTGGGTCAAATGTGGTTTTAAACCTGTTTCACGATGAGCCAGGGATAATCCAGATACTTTCACCTGCTCAGAGGGATGTGTAAATAAGTTCTTTACAATAAAGACTCGATACATGTGTGGGTGTCTGCGAGACGGAGAAGTACATTTTCTACATTTCAACCAACTAATTTCTTTATTGCCAACATGCCAGGCAAACTTTGCCTAGAAATAATCGCATTAGGTTCATGTTCGTCTGTCTTTCAGAAAAGTTAGTTATAGCGGACGTTTGAGGATAAATCCAGTTCACACCAGTTAGGAAATTAATGAGTTTTACGGTCAGGAATCACGAATCACGCAAACCGGAATTCCAACATAAACGCTAACAGACGACTTTACGTCACCAGCGAAACTTTGACTGAAAGCCTCTTAAATTAAAAAATCAGACAGTATCCATTAGATCTTGAGTGTCGAGATAATATAACATACTGTTTAAATGCATTATCTTTTCTGAGATGCTGTTAGGGAAAATTAATCAACACCTTCTGACCAATCAGAAGTGAACTCGAGACACGACGGAAAAGTTTTG
Organism: Duopalatinus emarginatus; assembly: GCA_028565595.1. Lineage (NCBI taxonomy): Eukaryota > Metazoa > Chordata > Actinopteri > Siluriformes > Pimelodidae > Duopalatinus > Duopalatinus emarginatus. The sequence continues at coordinate 2,590,788 of JAOVVF010000004.1, forward strand.
GTGGTACTTGTTTTTTTTTTTTAAATACAGTGGCTTATAATAGAGTTTGGCGTATTCATCGTTCTTCGTGTTTCATAGGCTATGATTTTTAAGTGCACAGCTGAATAATTCTTCACTTAATTACGAGGGCCTGAGAGTTTCTCTGAAGCCTGATTTCATTTCCCCTAAAGGAACCAAGTCTTCTCATGTGTATTGGATCATGTTGCAGCACCTGCTTGCCGATGTTGGGCCCTTTGTGAAGTTCTGCAGGAAGTCTTAAGCGGCATTCGAGAGGTTCTTTAATGTGCGTAATGACTTGAAAGCTTTTGACCGGCAGCCTATTAGGAGCCTTTCAAATTTAGTCTAAATTAATCTATATCACTTTAAAATAATGACCTGTAACACAAGTTGTCTAATGATGAGGTAATACGAGTTAAGTCTGGGCACGTCTTTGTGCAACTTCAATGTTCAGTAGCCGCTTTCTGTGTAAAAGGTACGTCATGGAAATTTTTATTTGAAACGATGGTTGAATATATGTGCTTGACTTAAAAACACTGAAATTATTTTAACGTCCTGCATCTAAGGAGACTTTTCTAGCTTTCAGCCTTCAGGACAGGACGTTTTTAACTACTATATATGGCCCAGGAATGTACTTTTCCTTTCTTTTATTACACTACTGAGAGAAAACATGCTGATAATAAATACTCTGATAATAAGTCTCTGGTTCTAACAAAGCGTTCTCTGATGTCACCAAATACAGCAGATGCACTGTCCAAATTTTTGTGGACATATGACCGTACTATTTGTGTGTCCCCGTTAAAGGTCTCACCCAAGATTTAGGCTCTCTGTACTCCTGTAATAAGCTCCATGCAACATCAAAGTGTTGGCCCGATCATCCAGAGACTGCACGTTCGAATCCTGGGTGAATCCAGGCCGTCCTTAACCGGGAGTCCAGACAGCCTTTGTCCCATGTCAATGGGTGCCTGTGAGCTCAGGCATACTGAAGTGGACCCGAGAGCTTGGAATGTGTTACACTGCCCCGGACGTTGCATGAGCAGGAGCTCGAAAATAAGCGATAGCTGGCGTCGTGTGATTCGGCGGAAGCTTGTGATAGCCTATACTCTCCCTGGTACGAACTGTGGCATGATACGGGAGATATTTCTGATGGTTGAGAATTGGAGTCTGGACTGGGCAGAATATCATGAAAAAAGGTCTGTAGGAAAAGAAGGAGGAGAAGAAGAAGATGAAGAAGAGGAAGATGAAGAAGAAGATCCACGCCAATAGATTTGGGGGCTTAACTGTGGGGATCTGTGTTCATTCAGCTACAAGAGTATCTGTGAGATCAAACACTGATACTGTGTGAGAAGGTGTTCAGTGGGGTTGAGGTCAGGACTCTGGGAAGGACACTCAACTTCTTCCAATCCAACCTACCGGGACACTATAAATGATACAGAATACAGACTGTGTTGAGGAAAACCTACATGTGGGTGTGATTGCCAGGTGTCCACAAACTGTTGGCCACTGCTAAAGAGTAGTGTTGGATATAAAAGTTAACCACTCAGTGACCATTGTGCTTGCACACAGAGGAATTTGACCACCTATACAGACACACTAGTGAGAACACTAGTGGGCAGTTAGCACACATTTGGGGAAGACCTTATTCCTATCCACAGCTCCCAGGGACCAGCTAGGAGTAGCGCCTTGTTTAAGGGGAAATCAGACATGTCTTTTTAGTTGTGGGGATTGAACTGGTGAACTTCCGGTCACAAGGCTTGTTTTTTAACCACAAGCCTATGGCTGCCCCACAATATAATACATGACTGAATTGCACCAGTATCACAATAAAACATTCTAGAGAGGAGCTGAGATCAAATGCAGAGCTGGATATGATCAGCACAATACTCGCGTCAGCGTACCAAAATGGCATGCTGGGTAAATAGCAGCACAGGGTGTAAAGGACTGGATAGATGGGATTTTAGCTTTCAGGATACCTGAACGCTCAGGTATTTATATAATATATTACATTCTGCCTCAGTTACTAACATACGGTAGGTACTGTAGGGCGATAAAACAGTGAATTTACCCTTGTTGGGTTTTTAGACATAAAATCTTGCTTGCGAGTTCGGAGATTCACTTTAAAAAGCTTGGTTTCTATTTAGTCCAGATGGACCAATTAACGGACACCACAGCCATGACTACAGCCCTAAAGACAACGCAACGGCCAGGAAATTGATGCTTATAGTAGTTTAGAGCTGCATTTTTTATTTACACTCAGAAATGGAAAAGAGAGAGAGAGAGAGAGAGAGAGAGAGAGAGAATGGCTTCTTTCTGACCCTCATGGACAAACTTAAAAAAAAACTATAACCTGACATTTATCCTGTGCAAAAGCATGAAGGCAAAACAGACCAGGTATTTGTTTGGTCATGACTAAGGACCTTGGAAAAGTCAGCATAGACAGAAATATTCACACACACACCAGTACACGACAAGCCAATGAGCCATAAGGAACCTGAGCACACCCTGATCCATCACTTCCCGTTTGTTTAAGACATATCATAGACAACAGACAGAATGGAAACTGGAACATAGGGCCCATTATCAATTGAATCCAAGACTTTGGCTTAGCCATGCTTAAAATACACAGCGATAGCGTCACTGAGGATTACCGACAAGATTAGTCCTTACGTAATCTCAGCACTAAATCAAAACACTCAGCCACCTGCCTAGACCTCCTCCAAAACAGACTCTGACCCACTGTGGCATGGACTCCACAAGACCTCTGAGGGTGTTCTGTGGTATCTGGCACCATGACGTTAGCAACAGATCTTTCTGTGGATATACCGGGAACACAACACAACACCTGTCGTTTTGGATATGATCTGATCACAATCTAGCCCTTGTCAAGTCACAGCCACACCCCAAAATCTAGTGGAACACCGTCCCAGAAGATTGGAGCTTAAAAACGAATAACACACACACACACTAGGGAGCAGTGAACACACTTGGCCAAAGCAGGAGGCTGCCCTTATACAGCAAGCAGTTAGGGGGGTAGGTACCTTCATCAGGGGCACTTCAGTCATGTCTTGTCGATAAAGTGGATCAAACCAGCAACCTTCTGTTTCTGGGGCCAGTTTCCTAACCTCAGGCACCTTCTGAATGTTTTGGTCCAGGGTCCATAAACTTTTGCCCATGTATTGTATGCTTGAATTGGATTTCACCACAGACATTCAAATCTTGGATATAAATGTCAGCACTTTGAGTAAATGTAATATAATCTAAGTAAGCAACAGAATGGAGGCAACAGTCACCCTTCAATGACTGGTTTGCAGCCATCAATAAGAATTTGAAGTCATGTTTCTTTAAGCATGAATGAAATGAAACATCTGTGAAAGCCTACGAAAACATATTTCAGCAAATACCTCTGTCGTTAGTCTGTGCTCCAATGCCTTCAGCATGTGACTGGATAAGCCTCAACAGATGCCAAAACCTGCTACAGGTGCCAAAACTGGCTTATGTTTAGAAAAGCAAGAGTTACTGTACTGCAACCTGTTGTTCCTCATACACTTATCAGGTCTGCTGCAGCATCTACAGAGCTGAAACAAGTCCACCAACTGGATTGTGATTTTGTTGATCAGTCTCAATAAGTGTCAACATACGATCTGCACTCAGCACTTAGCTGTCCACGTGAATCCCACTGGGCTCATACTACCTTCTCTCTTTAACTTAATCCACAGGTCTATTCAACAGGTACGGACTCACAATCTTTATATAAATCTTAGTGGGCTTTTCTGATGTACAGGACATGTTGAAATCTGTGTGCAATGTGATTTGATTGGTGAGTCCAACATCATTCATCGAACAAGCATTTCACTGCACTGTTACTAGATTACAATATTAAGCAAAAGACCAGGATTTGTGGACGTTTATTTAATTGTTTTTTTTAACCTGTTCTGCTGTTTGTGAATCTGCCCGATACCGTGATCATTTACTCGTGCTTGTACTCGCAAACGAGGCTCCGATACCAACATCCAACACCTTGTGCCTAGTGCATGTTGCGGCGCTAATAAGCAGACAACTCAAAATGTCATGCAAGTGGACGGCGCGCGGCATTGAGGAAAAAAAAGACAGTAATATTTGCGTATCACGTCACCAACCAAGTACTGTCTCCACACTGGGACCCTGATACAGGGAGAGGAGTGGGTGAATCAGGTGGACCAGGTTAATCTGTGTCAAATTGTACACTTCTAACGTTACAGTAATAAAACTATTAGGAAAACTGACAGTAACACTATGACAAATAACTGCATATATATATACATATATATATATATATATATATATATATATATATAAGATTCTAAGTAAGTTTCGGTATCTGCAAGTACAAAAATACAAGAAATGGCATTTATGCATCCCTAGTGAACATCATGCCAGTTCTACTCCTTTCAAGCCTTGTCTTCCTTGCCTACTGTTTTTTTTTTTTTTTTTACAAAGCACACTTTTTTTACAGATATCTGCAATGCCACAAGTGATGCCACAAGAAAGGAATGAGTGAATACACCCATTGTAATTGCACGCCCAGATCAGGACTAACTGGCCTGCCTGCCCCAGGTGCTTCTCTCACCTATTTTCTCTTGCAGTAAAATGTGTGCCGAACAGACTAAAATGTTTCTTAAAAGGATTGTAGAAACACAAGGTCACTGTACTTCGGCTATCTGGCTATCATCCAAACAGTTACATATGAACGAAGTTAAACCTAGGGCGTAGGTGGAGCAAACATTAGAGTAAGTCTTGATTCAAGTAAACAAACAGCCATTAAATCGGATGTGAGGCAGTATATATCCACGCGTTTGCAGAAATATTCTGTAGGCAATGAGAACCAGAACAATCCACAATTCTGTTGTAGTCTGAGGTGTAGGATTTCTGTGTTCCACCATGCATTGCATGCCATTCCAGATGTGCCCAAAAATGCAGAGAACTGGTGAATTATGTAGGAATAACAAAGCGTAAACTCAGACGAGGGTTCCTGTGTGATGGCACGTTGTCCTGTTGGTAGAGGCCAAACCACATTTGTAGATGTACCAGGGGTCCCATGGAATGCAAGTTAAACAAACTCCATAGCATGGAACCACACCAGCCCAAGTAAGCAGCCTATGCACTTCAGTGTGTGTGTGTGTGTGTGTATGTATGCATGCATGCATAT
>JAOVVF010000004.1:2600088-2630109 GCA_028565595.1 Duopalatinus emarginatus
CACACACACACTCTCACACACACTCACCAGTCACCAGTCAACTCCAAATCATTCCGTCAGTCATTCTCTTATCCGTTTTTTTTCTGTCAGGGTTGCTTACGGTTTGGTCCGGAGGCCGTCAATGGGATACAGTGGCAATCCGTCCCAGGGAATGCCCCTTGTAGTGTACATTTTGCACAACCTATCATGGTCCTACCACATTAACACAGTTGTAATAAAAGGTCTGTGAGTGTCTCTACCTCCTCAGGAGTCTAAGGGACTTCACACTGTCCTCCAAGGTGTTTCGGTGCATTGGAGAGCATCCTCACAGGAGACGTCACAGCCTGGTTCATGAGCAGCGCTAAGCAGGACATGCAGGTCCTCCAGAGGGTGGAACGATCAGCTGAATGTATCACTCAGACTGAGCTCCCTGACCTGCAAACCATCTACAGTAAGCGGTGCTGGATCAGGGCCAGGAAGATCGTGAAGGTGACCTCAGCTCAGATCGTGACCTCAGCTATCTTAACAATGAACGGTTCTCACTGTTACATTCAGAGGAGCTTTCAAACACTGAAGGTGAACACAGAGAGGATGAGGAGGGGCTTTTTTCATAAGTCACAGGGATAAGATGTGAATGGGGACAGGCACAGGGACTAGATCACAAACCATACACAGACCCGGGCCACCATATATATATATATATATATTTATTTATTTATTTCTAGAAAAGGAAAACCTATCACTTCAAAAAAATTAATAGCAACAAAACAAGGCATCAGCCAGAAAGTCAAAACTAAAAAGTGGGTCTTCCAGCAGGATGATGATCCAAGGTATCACCTAGAAATCATTACAAAATGGCCTAAAGACAACAAAGTGTAAATACCAGAGTGGCCATTACAAAGCCCTGACCTGAAGCCTATAGAAAATTTGTGGACTAAACTGGAAAAGCAGTCTGAGTGAGGAAGCCCAGAAACCTATTTGAGTTACACCAGTTCTGTCAGGGGGAATGGGCAAAAATTCCAGCAAAGCATTGAGAATTTGACCTCCGCATTTAACTCATCTGTGCAGCGAAGCTCACACACTAGTGAACACACACACTAGGGAGCAGTAAGCAGAGCACAGGTCAATAGGTATCCATGGCTACCAGAGAGCAGTTGGGAGGGTTACATCCCTTAAGGGCACTTCATTCATGTCTTGTCTTCTAGTCACAAGACCAGTTCCCTAACATTGAGGTAGCCCCCCCCCCCCTCTCTCTCTGTTGATACTGGGACAGATACTAAGCCAGAGAGCTCTTAAGGTCAAGTTACACATGCTGCTCTCTCTTGCAGCTCTGTCGCTTTCATAATTAGGTTTTAGGTTAATGTACAACAAATTTTCAGGAAGCGTGTGCAGATTTTCATCACTTGTACTATAAAAGGAATAAAAAATAAAAACAGATCAAAGATACTGCTGCTTTAACAGTTCAATCGGAGAAGCAGCTGATCAGCTAATAAGCAGCTTGATAACATCTCAGTGGCATGTTCCTTATGACCGTACAGTCATCAGGGTTGGTTTGATATGGAAGAACATACTGTATAAAAACCACCAAACCAATGAGTCAATGTGTGAGTCAATAACCTTGATTATCTCATTACAGTGGCACCTTTTAAGGGTTGGAATATATCAAACAGCAACAGAACTAATTAATCGTAGTCAAGCTACCAACTAGCATGTTTTTAGGAGGCCGGAGGAAACCCCAGACAGACAGTAACCGAAGCTCAGGATCCGAACTTAGGAATGAAGAGGTGTGAGGTTGGCATGTTGTTCCCTTCAGGTTGCTTTGGCAATACTTGGGCGGCAGTAGGCTTGTGGGTAGTGAATCAGCCTTGTGACCAGAAGGTCCCCAGGTTAAATTCCTGCATTGACAAGATGTGATTGAAGTGCCCTTGAGCAAGGCACATAACCCTGTTAGCTGTGGATGGGGTTGACAGGTGTGTTCACTACCTCCTAGTGTGTGAATTCACTAATATGTGTGTGTGTGTGTGTGTGTGTGTGTGTGTGTGTGCGTGTGTTTAACTGTGTGGATGGGTTAAACATGGAAGTCAGATTTCTCTGTGTGCAAGCACATTGGTCAATGAGTCTTCACTTCACCACCTTTCACTTCATGTCATGATTCATTATAGATGATAATAATAACAACAACAACAAAACAACAACAACAACAAAACAATAATAATAATAATTGTTGTTGTTGTTGTTTTGTTATTATTATTATTATTATTATTATTATTATTATTATTATTATTATTCAATTATTATAATAAGTATATTATTATTAATAATATACAACAATAATAACAACAACAATAATAATATTTGTTGTTGTTTTGTTATTATTATTATTATTATTATTATTATTATAGACAATATTATAGCTTTCTGATGTTACAGTACTTGATAAGGCTCTCACATAAACACAATGGTCAGGTGCAGTGCAATCTGAAATTAATCTGCCCTCTGGTGGCGGCATAACGTCATTACAACTCATCAACCGGCTACTTTCCAGAACGCAAGAGGGCGCAAATTCTGTTTGTGCGTATCACCACTAACCAGAGAAGAAAAAGAAACCGGAAGCGGAAGTACAACCTTCACCAGCCGCCGCAACGCTCTGTATAGAAGAAAGCGCTTCAGTCATTTTTGTAAATAAATATTTTTGTATTAAAGGCGCTCAAAATGCCGGATCTGGCAGTAGAAAAGGTCGTAGTGCACCCTTTGGTCCTGCTGAGTGTTGTAGATCACTTTAACAGGTAAATACATCTCATCTGAAGACAATGGAGATTTCTGTTAACTCACTGTCCATGCTAGCATGCTAATCTGAGTCGGGCTGTATGTCAAACAGACATGTAGTGCACTATGGAGTGTGTAATTGGTAGTAGTGTATAGTGTCTATGTAGTGTGCTTGTGTAGGGAGCAGCCAGCTTTTGGATATGGTTTAGTGGTTTCTGCTATTTCTTATTGTTTATAGTAAAATATGTTAAAAAGTTAAGATATATATCATGATTGAAGTTAATATTTTTTGTTAATTTCACTTTTAACACTAGCATTTGCTCGTTAATTACTTATATTAACGTGTATGAAAATATGAAAATCTTTAATATTTCAGTAATCCTGATTTATTTGTAACATTTCAGAGCCTGTTATTTAGTCTTGCTGTTTTTATAGCTGGTCTTTGTGCTTATGTAAGAGTCAAATAAAAAAAGCTGAATGCAAAACCTTTATTTAATAACTAACTAAAGTAACTAAGCATTGTTTATCATGTTCTTTTTTTCAATATTGTAAACTTTAATGTAAACTTGTGGGTCAAGTTTGTGAGTAAATAAGGTGTGTTGAAGAACAAAGACGACACAAGGAGGGTAGATTAATATACGCGCATTAAAATAATTTCAAATAAATAATGATGAGAAAAGGTAAGTAAGTTACACGGTTTAACTAACATAATTTAATATAATATCTTAAATATAATATATAAAATTTAACCGCTAACTATAAAAACATTTAAGTTAATTATATAGAGGTCGCATGGCATGCCGGGAAATCGTTTAATGGTGTTGTGGTAGTGCAGTCACAAATGCACTGATGTAACACATTCAAACCTGCGCAGCAGTGACTGGGGAGACAGAGATGTAGTACAGAAAGCATTAAGAAAACAGTGCGGCCAACAGAAGGTTTAGTAGAACTGGAGTGTGGATCATTTTTGGCTCACCCTAGTAATCGAGATCACCTATAGAATAGATGACCTTCCATGCAGAAAATAAGGGATGATGCTCTGATCTGTATGTAGTCTGTATTAAGGATGCGTGGATATAGATATATAGATATTGGAATTGATAATAGCGCTCGCTCAGGTGTAAAAGATGGTCTTACAGACAGGAGATGAATCCTGACACTTTTGCAGACCCTCACCTGAATCCTGTTTTTCTCCTCTGCAGAATTGGTAAAGTTGGGAGTCAGAAACGAGTCGTCGGTGTGCTGCTCGGCTCATGGCAGAAAAAGATTCTCGATGTCTCCAACAGCTTTGCTGGTAGGTGTGTGTGTCTGAGTGTCTGTGTGTCTGAGTGTCTGTGTGTCTGTGTGTCTGTGTGTCTGAGTGTCTGTGTGTCTGAGTGTCTGTGTGTCTGAGTGTCTGAGTGTCTGAGTGTCTGAGTGTCTGAGTGTCTGAGTCTGAGTGTCTGAGTCTGAGTGTCTGAGTCTGAGTGTCTGAGTCTGAGTCTGAGTGTCTGAGTCTGAGTGTCTGAGTCTGAGTGTCTGAGTCTGAGTGTCTGAGTCTGAGTGTCTGAGTCTGAGTGTGTGTGTGTGTCTGAGTGTCTGAGTGTCTGAGTGTCTGAGTGTCTGAGTGTGTGTGTGTGTGTGTGTGTGTGTGTGTGTGTGTCTGAGTGTCTGAGTGTCTGAGTGTCTGAGTGTGTATGTGTGTATGTGTGTGTGTGTGTGTCTGAGTGTCTGTGTGTCTGTGTGTCTGTGTGTCTGTGTGTCTGTGTGTCTGAGTGTGTCTGAGTGTGTCTGAGTGTGTCTGTGTGTGTCTGTGTGTGTCTGTGTGTGTCTGTGTGTGTATGTGTATGTGTATGTGTATGTGTGTGTGTGTGAGAGAGAGCTAGTTTTTCCTCCCTCCCACGTTTAAATCTAAACACACAGTGTATAAATTCTTCAACAGTGCCGTTTGATGAAGATGATAAAGACGACTCTGTATGGTTCCTGGACCATGACTACCTGGAGAATATGTACGGAATGTTCAAGAAAGTCAATGGTAAGAGCTTCAAACACATTCTGTAGTGTTGGAGTTTATAAAGTGAACTATAAGTGATTATCTGTTGTTGATTTCCAGCCAGAGAAAGAATAGTCGGCTGGTACCACACTGGTCCCAAACTGCACAAGAACGATATCGCAATCAACGAGCTCATGAAGCAGTACTGCTCAAACTCGGTAGTTTATCCACATATAAACTGTGTATTCAACCATTTCCAATTGTATGTATTTTATTTTAAATTAATTAATTCTATTTTTATAGGTTTTAGTCATTATTGATGTGAAACCCAAAGACTTGGGCCTGCCAACTGAAGCCTACATCTCAGTGGAGGAAGTGCATGATGTAAGTTCATTCTACTAAATTTACTTCATTTCCTATTTATGATTATCTGAAAAAGACTAAACAGCCGCTCCACCATCCTCACTACAATATCCCTTAATCGGTGTAGTAATTATTTAAAGTGAGCTAAAACACAGATCGGCCATAATATTAAAACCATAAACTCACTGACATCTCATTACTATGGTACCTGTCTGTGGGTGGGATATATAAACAGTCGGTTCTCAAAGCCAGTGTGTTAGAAGCAGGAAAAATGGGCACGTATAAGAATGAGTGACTTTGGTGACAAACCAAATTGTGATGTCTGGATGACCGGAGGTCAGGGCTTCTCTAAAACAACAGGTCTTGTGGGGTGTGTTCCCAGTATACAATGGTTAATACTTGCCAAAACTGGCCCAAGGAAGAACAACTGATTAACCCGTGACAGGGTCACGGACACACAAGGCTCACTGATGTGCATGAAGGTGAAAGCGAATCTGTCTGGTCCGATCCCACAGTTGCTCCACAGAAGGATCTGTTGCCAACATCTTAGTCCCAGATACCACAGAACACCTCTGGAGGTCTTGTGGAGTCCAGGCCTCCAGGCGGTTTTAACATTATAGCTGATGAATGTGTAATATATAAATAAGTACTTAGAAAAATATATAGAGTATCCAGACAGACTTCATAACATTTTTGGGATCCCAAGAGTCAAAGGTGTGTATTGGGAAGGGGGCGGGGCTTCCAGGAAGCGACTACACAAATCTTTCTAGATTAATATTTGGCTCGTCTGCTTGTTATGCCATTCATAACTATTCATGTTATATTTCTCATAAGCACAACACACAAGTGTATCAGTTAATATAATAATTAGCATAAATATCACTGCATATCATGTGGGGATGATGTTATATCACAAGGTTTAACAGGAAACATGATATTATTTTGTTTTATGTTTTGAAATGGATTTCTTGGAAATGCTCAGATTTGCTCTTAATCATGTATTTAAAACATCACTGTACTTCCAAACATATGGAAATCGTTCATGATGGAACAAATCTTGTCTTAAGTAAAATGCTGTTTTCTATGATGTCACCTGCCATAATTCCGTCGCTCTCTGTTCTCTCCGTTGCAGGATGGAACTCCGACGTCAAAAACATTCGAACACGTAACCAGTGAGATTGGAGCTGAGGAGGCAGAGGAAGTTGGTGTTGAGCATCTGCTTCGGTGAGCTGTTTTTAAAGGTTGGCTGATGAGCCATATGTAAGACTGACAGCAGAGTGAATATTTATTCCTCTTTTATCCCACCTCTCAGGGGGTGGGCTATATCATATCAGGAAGCAAGCCAACAGTCACTTCTCAAAGCTGACATGTAGATAGCAGGACAAATGGGCAAGTGTAAGAATCTAAATGACTTTGACAGGGACCAGACTGTGATGTCTAGACCACTGGGTCAGAGACTGGGTTGTTGGCTGCATTTTTAGCCATTTATAATTACATTTAATGTCAGACAGGTTAGACAGGTCCTTGTACTAAGATATACTATAGCAGCTAGAAGCGGCCTTCTCATTATCATCAGCTTCTTTGTCTTCTCTCTCATGTTGGTCATGAAAGCACCAAATCCTGTCCTGAAGACAAGATACCAAGACCGGGGCTCATTCCATGACTATTATAGGCATCACCATATCTACAAAAAAAATTTCAATAATAAATAATTATAGAGATCCCATGGAAGTCCCAGTGAATTAACTGTTGCTATAGAAACGAAAGCGCCTTAGTAAACAGCACTGAAATCCTGTTTGAGAAAAAGATGTGATTTAATGATTTGGGATTAATTTTTTGATGCTGCTGTATTATTTATACACAGTTTTGACTAAATTTATGGATTTTCTTGCTCTAATTTACAGAGACATCAAGGACACCACTGTAGGCACTTTGTCTCAGCGCATCACGAATCAAGTCCACGGTCTAAAAGGCCTCAACTCCAAGCTGCTAGACATCAAGAGCTACCTAGAGAAAGTGGCTATGGGAAAGCTGCCCATCAACCATCAGATCATCTACCAGCTCCAGGACGTGTTCAATTTGTTACCGGACGTCAACCTGCAGGAGTTCGTCAAGGCCTTCTATCTCAAGACCAACGACCAGATGCTGGTGGTCTACCTGGCTTCGCTCATCCGGTCTGTGGTGGCCCTTCACAACCTGATCAACAACAAGATCGCAAACCGCGACGCTGAGAAGAAAGAGGGCCAGGAGAAGGACGACAGCAAGAAAGAGAAGAAAGAAGACAAGGACAAGGACAAAGACAAGGATAAGGACAAGGCCGACTCTGCAGCCAAGAAAGAGGACAAAAAGGAGAAGAAATGAACTGTAAATACTGATATGGACTCACACCGTCTTGGCTAAAATGAGGCTTTCTTCTGTTTTCCTGCAGGTTATTCAAGTCTCAAAAGTCTCTCTCTTGATGGAGAACGTATCGTTTTGTGTTTTGGTTTTTGAGCAGCCGTTTAAAGGAGGTTTTTTGGTTTTTGTATAAATATTTGCACCCATCTTGTATCACTGTTCAAAAGTATAAAGCCCAAAACCAGGTCCATGTACTTGTTTTATTGCTAATATGAGCATTTACACACATTTATGTTCACGACATGCATACAGAAATGTGGATAATGTTGCAAAGACCATTCTCATTAAATATAACTTCTATTTCATCCATTTACAGTCTTCAATAAAACATTTTGAGGAACATAAACAGCAGCACATCACATAAATACACTGTAATGTCTTTTTTCTTTTTTAATTATTAGTAGAAATTAAAAGCAAAAGTTTCCCACTGAAGTTTGGTCCTCCTCTGACAGTCAGACAAACCAAACAGCTTAATTTAAGCATGTAAAGAAAGTGCTAGGAGTTGTAAAGTGTCCTCATACTTCATTTCTTCTTAACTGGGATGCCAAACGTCTTGCAGATCTTAAACATCATCAGGTCTACGATTTCCTCCTCTTCAGACGGCTGGTGGTAGGAGACAATTATTATTAGCATTATTAGGATTGCAAAAGGATTTCTAATATGTTTTATTACACAGTAGACAAGTTGGAGTGTTGGGCTTGTGTTAAGAATCTGAGCATGAGCAGCAGGACAGTGTTTATAATCAAGCTCATAGGTACGGATCTACAGCATCAGACGTCTGCATTTCACCTAATTTATGTCTGTCAGTACAGGGGGTTAAACTGGCAACCTTCCAGTCACAAGACTGGTTCTGAAACCTTGAGCCATGGCTGCGTTCAGGGATGCAAGTACATGTAGTGTAGTGAAGGCATCAGGAATGACCCGGTGTGTTTAAAATCTAAATGGAGATCATTAACAGAGAAAAAAGATGGGAATGATTTATTTTTTTTCTTTTAGAAAGCTAGCATGAAAGATTGACTAGACATCATAACAGTGATCCTGTGGGGGGCGGTTGGGTGGTGTATGGTTGAGTGAGAGGTTAGATATGAGATTTGGAGTACAAAGAAAGACTTTTGTGACCGTAAACTGAACATGAAAATTCATCCTTAGTGTCTGCCTGGGTCAGTCAGGGGCAAGAGTGTGTAAGACTGGGTTACCCCGGTATTGGGAGCTAATTTGATTGGACAAAAAGTAGAGACACACACATACCTGTATAGGTGTACATTTAAAAAAAATATCTTTAATTGAGACCAGTCGTGAACTTGGGTACTGATGTTTGCATCATGGACCTTTTTCCTAGTATTTTCTACCACAGACTTAAAAGAAAACTCCCTGCTTTAGGCCACACCCACTTCAGATTAGATACCATAATGATGCTAAACCAGATCAGCCATAACATTAAAACCATTGACAGGTGACGTGAATAACACTGAGGATCTCATCACGTTTGCACCTGGGATATGGGGGGGGGGGGGTAAAAGCTAGACCATCTGGATCTGTTGCTAACATCTGGGTGCCACAGCACACCAAGGCCGAGAGGTCTTGTAAAATCCATGCTTTTTCCGACAGCTGTTTAGGCAGGTGGTTTTAATGTTATGGCTGTTTGATGTATACTTCTTATGGTCTTTGCTACTAATGGAGCTGTGTAAACCACATGATGTTTCTCCAAGTGCAGTATGTTGCACAGTACCTTGTAGTTCTTCTGCTCGTGACTGAACGCCTCAAGGATGACTGCGATGAAAAGGTTCAGCACCACGAACGTCAAGAAGATGACGCAAGAGAGGATCAGGAAAGAGCCGATCACTGGGTTCAAATCCAGCACCTATAGATAACAATATGTAACAATGACAAATTGATCATGTGGTCGTTCTGAAAAGATGGTCAGAAAAATCACGACCGAAGCCTCACCTACCTCTTCATAGTTGAATACGCCGAGCTGTAAGGCGATAATCGCTAACATGGAATCTTGAAGAGTCTTGTATGTGTACAGAATCCAACCAAATAGAAGATTGCTCTAGGAAAGAAATGATCATAGTGTAATAGTGTTTCCACACATTTATCTTTAGTATTTTGGTCATAGTGGTAGAGCTTATCCCAGGAATACTGGATGTGAGGTGGGAATACAGCCTTAATAAAGGGCGAGTTTGCGCCCACACACGCACTCACATTTACACCTAGGAGCCGAAAAATTTAGAGTCACTGACCTAAACATACATGTACCTAGCTGCTGCATTGGGTTCTACCGGATCTAACGGCCGTCATCTTTAACTTTTAAGACTTTCAAAGTCTTTAATTTGTATTTTGCTCTAGATAACAAATGCTAGCTAGCTAAGTTTAGCCAGGTATCCAAATTGAATTCATTTCTGTCAGAAAGAAAAACGTCTTGATGCTCTCTATATAAATTAGTGTAAATGTACTCCTGATTTAAAATTCATTAAATATTTATAATTTTCTTTTTGATAATACAGCATTTAATACCTTATGGTGTGCTAACGCTCCTTATGCTTAGCTAGCTAACTTTTAGTCGACCTTTAACCAAACTTTTTTGTCTACTATCTGAGACTACACAGTTACAGCCGGAGAGTCTGGGATTAGTCAGTTTAAAGGGACACAGGGGCTTAGTTATATTATATAATTAACAAACTTTTTCACTTGCTTTTATCTGTTTTTATGTTACGTTAATTCACATAAAGATAAATGTACCCATGTTAGCGAGCTGGATTTATTCTTCTGTATGAGGCTTAATTTAGTTTGCATGTTTTTTCTATATTCACTTCACACAAAAGGGATCTGAGCACCTCTTTTTAGGCCACAGATAAATATATGTTTTACCCAGTCAGCTTTTTCAGATAGCAGATGATTCTGGGACAAATGCGGCCCTGTCAAGGCCCAGTAATGACTAGGGTATTGTGGGCCAAACCTGAAGACCACCATATTTTTTGTGGTTGAATTCCGGTATCCGAATCTGTATGATGTTACTGCCATAATTCCATTGCGGAATAACCATTTTTAATTCGCAAAAAAAGGGCTTACAAATGATAAGTATGAATAATCAGCAACATTTAGAAATTATAACAAAACAGTGGTTGGGTAACATGGACATTATGACTGATTTGATACACATATTTGTTTACACATTTCGCTCCAACATGGCATGCACACAGACGTGGCATGCATATATATATATGCATGCCACGTCTGTGTGCAATGTCCATGTATGCACTAACCCACCTACTACACTGCAAAAAAATGTTGTTATTATTATTATTATTATTATAACAACGCTGGCCATGGCCTAGTGGTTAGGGAACTGGTCTTGTGACTGGAAGGTCATGGGTTCGATACCCACCCAGGGCAAGACATGACTGAGGTGCCCTTATGCAAGGCACCTAACTCCCCTAACTGCTTCCTGGGTGCCGTGGTTTGGGGCTGCCCCCTGCTCCGGGCAAGTGTGTTCACTGCCCCCTAGTGTTCACTGGTGTGTGTGTTTCACTGCATGGATGGGTTAAATACGGAGATCACATTCTTCTGTGTGCAAACACAGTAAAACAACATGGTTCTCTCTCTATAATTATTCTCTCTTATTATTATAATGCCTGAAAAAAATATGTTTATAATGTAATAATTTTTTTCAAAATATATTTATAATATAGTAAAATATCTTACATCAAGTTGACTATATTCAATATTCAACTATATTCAACTTAGTAATTATGTATTATTTATTGTTTATTATTTATTATTATTATTTAATTGTCTGTTAGGTTTCCAGATCCTCACCA
Organism: Duopalatinus emarginatus; assembly: GCA_028565595.1. NCBI lineage: Eukaryota > Metazoa > Chordata > Actinopteri > Siluriformes > Pimelodidae > Duopalatinus > Duopalatinus emarginatus. Next base: position 2,611,387 of record JAOVVF010000004.1, read on the forward strand.
CAACAGAGTAGGCTAGAACCATGATCACCAGGACCACAATGAAGCTGGAGATGTCGTTCCACGCTCGCTGCAGCGTGCATGTGATCAAGTTGAGTTTGGAGTTAAGGCGCATCAGGTGCCACATTTTGATGGTGCCCAGCAGAATCAGAAAAGCCAAAATGTACCCCAGGCATGCGTCTGCCGATGCCGTGTCGTAGAAACTTGGGAATCTAGAGCAAAGAAGGAAAAAAAAGAGGCGTTCAAATGTTGCATGGTCCAGGTGGAGGTTCAACATGGAAACGTGTCATGTCCACTCACTCGTCTTTGTGCTTCTGAAAATACTTCAGATCCTTGTTTCCCTGAACTGTCCTGTTGATGATGGCGCCTATCGCAGCCAAACTTAGAAGAATGATGGACAGCTCTAAAAGGTTATACTTGATCCTGAAGTACTGCCATTTCTGCTGCTTCATCCTCCTGATCTGTTAAAATGATCATGTTTTTGGTATGATTTGATTAAAAAAAATAGGATCATCTATACTTTTTGTATAATAAAGAGAACTTACCTGCAAAACCATATAGTAGAGAATGAAAAGAAAATAAATGACTTCAGAGGCCACTACATTAACGCCTTCTGTAGTCTGATAAATTTTTAAATTATGCAGCTCACTGGTGTACTGGAACGCTCCTGTGAAAAACAAACATGGCAAACAAGTAGATATCCTCTGTTTAAACATGCTTTCTGTGTTTCAGATATTATAATAAAGTTTTCTAGTTTTCTTACCCAGAGCATTGGTTTCAAACATCAGAGTCACAACACAGAAGAGGTTGACGTTTGCGTTGTATACCGTGAACTCGACGAAGATCGCCCGTGTGAATACGTCCAACCACGTGTTGTCAAACAAGTACTGTATCATGCTGTAGAGAGAAAAAGAAAAACCATCATTTAGTAGGTTTGAATCACGCCGTCACCGTTTCCCTGATCACCTTCGGAGAATCGATTGTGGTCCTGGGAACTGAACTGAGTGTCATGACTATTCACACTTAACATAGAAATGATTAGCCAGTCAGTAAGGGTCATGGTTTTCCCTGAGCCAACTCTGAATCATTAGGAGCAAGGCAGAAAATAACCCCTGGACACGGCATCAATCTATCACAGGGCACCACACACACTTCTATTCACTCACTCATACCTAGGGCAATTTGGCATCTGCCTACCATGTGTGTTTTTCAGGAGGTGGGAGGAAACCGGAGCACCCAGCAAAAACACACCAATACAGAGAGAACGAACCAAACAGTGGCCAGTGTGAGATCTGAACCCACAACCTCAGATTCCTGGAGCCGTGTAGCAGACACACTACTTGTGGTGCCACCGACAATGTAAGAGAAATGGTGAAACGTAAAATCCTTTGGCTTGCATGACTTTTAGCAGGACATCCCATGGGATCCCAGCCTTAATGACTTAATGTCTTTTCCACTCTGATTTTCTCCCTAATCCAATTCTCTAGCTATCATGTGACTGCTACCAACCAGAATGGGTGATCGTCATCATGTTTCCTCCAAGACATGTGACGACAGCCACCGCATCTTTTTGAACTGCTGCTCGTGCAGCATCAGAGGGAGGTGTAGCACACTTCATCCACTTCTTAATGCATGAGCTCACACACACCCATGATTGTCTACCATCACCTTTTTTACAGCATTTGGCAGACATCATTTCCAGAACGACTTACATTCAGGTTTTTTATATACAACTGGGTTAAGTTCAGGGATAAAGGCCTCGCTTGAGAGTATTTGATCAGAAGTCTAAGCTGCTCATCTAAGTACTTGTATTCACAATCTGACCATGTGCTTTCCATCCTGTGAGTACTCATAGCTCTGCTCCTATGGTTACTTTGGTTAACATAGTATGTTAACTAGTTGAGGACATAAAGTTAGTTAAGGGAAATGTAAATGCAAAGTGCTATGAATAAATGTACTATTGTGAATGTGACCATCCTGATTAGTTTTCACCTGCTTGCTTCTTCCGGGTGAACACCCAGATCCAGTACAAATCCACCACCTCTGTAGAAAGCCATATTGCCCCAGATAGGGTGTCCCCTTAGTTTAGACTGGGTTTGGTATTGCCACGGGATGAGGAGGCTCATAGTCATATTTTCATCTCTTGAACGATTCCAGCCGGGACCATAGGAGCCCATGTCCTCTAAACCCCAAGAGTACGGCGAGTGACAATCAGGAATAGCATCTCGCATTGCTTTAGGAATTTTGCACGAGTTCCTGTGCATCCGAATCTGCCGCAGACGAGCACTTCCAACAAGCTTCGAGTTTCCGTCTGTGATGAAGCCTGGGGAGGTAGAAATCATCAAAGCATTAGAGCTTTAATCACATCCAGTGTTAAGATGGCATTGGCGTAAATCCATCCTTTGTATTAGGGTCAAGACAATACCTGTACGTGGTCCATAGAGGTTCTTGATGAGGACGCTGTTTGCCCAGGTAAACACATCTCCGGCCCTCATGCTGTCTGTGATACCGTTGCTGAAACTTTGCTGAATGTGCTGAGTAAGATAATAAGCATTTGGATCCCGCTGTCCGTACGTAGCCACAAGTAGTACACACAGAAACGCCAAATAAACTGTGGAGATAACAGATATTATTAACATCCTGCTCTGATCTGTCTGTAATTATTAGAATTAGAATTGAATTGGTCTTACTGATAATCTCCTTGATCAAGGCAACAGCTTTCTGGTTCTTGATATTGTTTTCCTTCATCTTCTCAATGTCAGCAGGAGGAGGTGGCTGGTAGATCCTGCATGTGCTGTCTCTTCTGGAAACGCGTATGTCGTCAGGATCCTCTGTAGAAAGGAGCACAGCTTTCGTTTTATAGAGAAGGTGATGAGTAGACTCTTCGGTTTTAAAGCTGACAATGTGTTCTGCAGCTACCTGAGTAGGTGAGTGTCAGGTCCTTCAAGAGGAGAAAATAGTTCTCATCATCACTTTTAATGTTTTTTACCACCAGAGCAAAGAAGATGGCGAATCCTAATACCTGCCATACAAAAGGTACGAAAGTAAAAATGATATCAGTTCCAGAACCACTAGTCTCATTTTCCAGCTTCTTCTTATCATCCATCACGCTACTGAACTCCACACTTCACTCATAAACTAGGACTTATATGATTCACACTGTTTATATTCACAGTTACTATACATCCAGTACACTGTACATTTTACTCCACTCATACTGGCAAAACTACTGCCCACTGGACTTATTTCACATTTATACTGTTAGACTTATAATTAAACTGCATATTGTACGCATGTGTTCTGTATATAATTAGTATGAGTATTATTAGCACTGTACTCTGTATAGCAGTAGTCTCTGCATCATATATTACATATTTATATAATCTTCTCATGGCATTCATCATACTTCTATGTATGTATATGTGTGTATCTGTATCAGTTAAGTGCATCTTACTTTTATAGGCTGGGTAACGAATAAACTTTCAAAGAACGACACAGAGATCGAAATGAGCCAGCTAATGGAGCGCTCTTTTCCGTACGTCAGCCCATACATCATGGTGAAGTACGCGGACACGCCGCTAGTGGCCGCAACCAGAATCCAACCCACGAACACGAACCACCAGGGTAATCCTTTCTGATACCACTTCTTTTTCTCTTCCTGGTGGCCAGCGATGACCTCGCTGTTGCCTATAGGGTTGTCGTACAGATAAGGGTCCAGCAACTGTTTTATACCTCGAACCTGAATCGTAGCTTGAATGAATTCCATCGGTTTCGGGAATTGAGAAGAACCCAGGAGCCTCATCTCTTTTTCTAAATTCCGGATCTGTTTGTAGAGATAGGGCCGATAGAGCTTGTATACCAAAAATGGATCGTTTTCGGGATTGTCTACATAAAATTTGTTAAGAGTGAAATTCTGCTGCCGAACGATGTCTTCCAGTACAATCAATAAAGTGCTGATGTCTGTCGTTTCAGATTCCTCTGCTGCATTAGGCACGGGACACCTTACTGCCTTGGACAGGGAGCGAACAATTTTCTTTAATTCCTGTAAAACAGTCAAATTAAATGGATTCGATAATTCAACACTGATATCCCTAAACAGTCAGCATTTGAAGTTTTAAAGACTTACTACAAGCAGACTTACTTGGACAACAATCTCGATAGTAATGTCTGTCTCAATGCGCCATTTCTCTGCCAGTTTCTTCTCTTGCTTAGGTGATCCAGATTTGGACGTCTGCATTATTGCTATGTCTTTCTTTTTGCGAGGCCGGGTGCTCCTGAATATGGTCACAATCAGCAAGTTGACAGGGAACATAATAATGGAGCTCTGGATGCCGATCATAAATTGTTGCACGTTGAACTTGATAGTGCCTTCAGGTAAAGAAGTGGATAGTTTTTACTAAAAAAAATATATATTTTCTACTCACACCAGTTGAAGTTGCTACTAGATTCTGAATGAATTGAATACGTCATAATAATGTCTTTAGATAATCAGTACCTAATTCCATGTCTTGCTCAGTGGGGCTTGTAGGAACCCCCCAGAACATGATGCTGGTTAGCATGGTACAGAGCAGCAGGGAGAAACAGCAAGAGAGGCGCTGCACTCGAGTGAAATTGCTGGTGGCAGGACGATTTAGGACAGAGTACCAGATGTGGCCGTCACACAGGTCTTTTGCTGTCTTGGTGAAAAATAGATTGCTGGAAGAGGGAAAAAAGACAAGAGGTTTATTTACCGTCCAAACTCATTTATTTTATTCATCTAATCAGCTTCATTAACCACTTTATCCTGTCTGCGGTCAAGGTGAACCTGGAAAGTCATGAGACTTTTTTTTTATGGTGGAAAGACACTGAAGACCCTACAGGAACCCTACAACACATACACCAATCAGCCATGACACTAGGTGCATAACACTGATTATCTCATTACAGTGGCACCTGTCAGTTCTTGAAAGTATCGGAAGCAGGAAAAATTGGGCGAGTGTAAGGATCTGAGTGACTTTGACAAGGGCCAGATTGTGGTGGCTTGACTGGTGAATGGAAGGCCAAGACTTACTGATGTGCATGGGGGTCAAAGTCAAAGGCTTTTTTGGCAGGCAGTTTAAATATTATGGCTGATCGGTGTAGGATTTGGACCCATGGATTAAACCCTGAAGGGCCTTGTGCGGCTTTGCCACCCAGTGGTGTATGTTTATACTAGAAAAGTTCTTTGCAGAAAATTACTCTACTCACCGGAAACCTTTAAGGTCCTTCTCAGATGCTATAGGGAACACCTTGTCCAGAGTGCAATCCCCTATGTCAATGGCCAGCCATGAGTTGCACAAGAAATTCCATACCTGTCCAGTCTCCAGATCCTGCACCATCACTTTACTGACATACCTGATAAATAGAAATAGTGTACTAATTATAACAGATCTCAGAATATCTCACCATCTGGTGACTGTATGTCAAATCCCATAATCTACACATGTGATTTTAAATGAAGTGGAGAACTTCTTCACTGTACCAATCAGGTTGCTCGCCAGAGTTGTCATGCCACAGCCTGATGCTCTGCAGATCTCCAAGTGAGAAAGGAGTGGTGAGCATAAATATGTCCGCCGCTCCTCTAGTAAACACAGGTTTTTCTGGGTCAGTCAGATGATGAGGTTTGCTCTCCCAAACGGTGCCTTGTAGCGTCAGCGTAACCTGCAGGTACGACAGTACATCTGAATATTACGTACAATTGTAACACTATAATTGAACTGTGAGCGATCACAGAAATGGGAACACTGACGTTAGATGTGGTAGCAGCTCCATGGCGGTGCCCCGTGGTTACGGCAACTAAATAACGATATTCAGCCAATGGCTCGTTATCCTCCAGGACGGTGATTCTCACCTTGAGCACGATATCAGGACAGAACTTATAAATAGATCATTTAAAAAATGTTTTATACTTTACGCTTATACATACTGACTCCTATACCTTTATTTTGTCCTGAAGGTCTTTCTTGCGTGCCCATATCACTGTTATAAAGTAGGCCAGGACTATGGCACCAACAAAACACACTACCACGGGGTTGTTGGCAAACGTAGAAAACAGCTCAGCTGTGCGGGACACGTCGACCGTGTTGGGCATGACAAAGAACGAGCTCCCAAAAGATGTCAAGTGCGTGCACAGGCACTGAGTGACCTGTAATGAGGTGCCAGGTCCAACCTGAAAATTAGAATTACTCATTAGAACAAAAGCTTGCTTGCTAAACCATATTATCTTCTAATATCCAATAAGCAAGTAGGGATGGCTGGTATAAATGAGATATCAGGGCTAAGCACCCAGTGCCCCCTTAGGACCCCCCCGCCCCCACCCCCCCTTCCCTAACAAATGATTTAGCGTTAACCAATATCTTTATGTAGATCACATTTTGGATTTTTTGTGGATCTGGGCATAATAGCGCACACTAATGACAGTAAGAAAAGTACATTGAATGCCATAAAGCAGTGAAAAGCAAGGCTAGTTGCTGATTTCTTTTCAGTCCGGAGTGTAGATTCATGCAGCCTATCAGTGACAGTCATGTCAGGTAATTACACAGAGTGACACGCCCACTAGGTCTTTATTTTGAACTGATATAACCAATCAAAATACACGTTAGGCTGAAGGATAGACAATATATTGGTAGTTTTTTAAATTATACACAAATCATAATTGAAGCTGCATGGTTGTTTTTATAAGTGTGTTTGCTCTACATTGTTCTTTCAGTGTAGTTTCATTGATGAGCTACTTATAGATATCAGGTCGGATGCATATGACAATCACATACTTTATACAAGTGCATGTCAAATTTTCACGCAACTCACCCTACACCCATGTTCACCCCAGCTTTTCTTGGTCTCATTCCAGTACTTGCAGGTAGCGGTAACTGATGTGATGAACACGGAAGTATTTGAGGATTTCACACCTGGTGGTACAATAGGCCTCACTAGAAGATAATAAACTCCCACTTCTAGTGTCACATTCTTGGGGGTCAGCACCCATGTATACTTGGCGTCTGTGGAGAAATACAGATATGAGACTTCTTCATGACTGCTCTCCATCATTTACTATGTTAGTAAATACAATGGTTAAGACTGTCCACCTTGTGAGACGTCTGTTAGAGGTAACTGAATCTTGGCCACATAGTTGGTGTCATTCGGATAGTATTCAAAGCCCAAGTTTAAGATCAATGATGTCCCATCAGAAGGCTCCAGTTTTACCACCAGAGAGTTGTTTGGAGCAGTTATATTAATGGCCATAGTGCTGTAACTTGTTAGGTTTAAGAGTGTTTTGTTCAAAGCCGCAGCATCCAGTCTTGGTAAGAGGATCTAGAAACAGGCAGACATGTTTATTAACTCTGTTTAATAAATGGCAGTATGAGTTTCATCATGGTGAAGTTGGTAGTGGACCTGGAGACTATCCCAGGAAAAAACACTGGGTACAGCTTTCAGAACAGCTAATTCTGACCCTGATCATTTAATCTAATACCTCAGGGACTGCCCCTTATCATAAACCCTCTATGAGGCCTGGTGTTGCCAGTCTTTCCCTGGTCACAACCCATGTCAAGCAGCGTTACCAGAAACTAAAGATGTGATGACAGACCCTGCTTCTAACCAGCTTACAGTTGCCATTCCACCATTCCACCAATCTGGAATAACTTTTTAAACAAAAAAAGAGTACAAACTTGAAGTTATGGCTTATCATGAAACATCACAGGGCGACGTCTAGAGGGCTTCTAGAGCTTAACGTGACAAAGACAAAGGAACTGGTGGTGGGCCTAAGGATGAGGAGGTCATTCCTGCCTGTGGCCATCAAACTCTAAGTATATAAGAATTTAGAGTAAATATTGGAAATTATTAGAGTGTTTATTCTTTTGTATAAAGAGATAACAGGTGAAATTTCCCTCTAGGATCAATAAAGTATTTCTGACCTGATTCTAATCTGATCTGATCTTTGGCCATTAGACTTTATACCTCGATTTCCTCATTGAGATCAGTCACTGAGATAGCGCTCCCATCATCCTTGGTAAGAGAAAGACTCCCGATTACTCCACTTATGTCCCCGTCATTGCTCCAACCATAAGGGTTTATCTTAAAACTCATCATCTGTAACCAGATATAAGACTTACAGAAACAATGCTGAATAGCAGTTTTTTTTTGTCAGCGAATGTTTACAGATTTTATGCATTAAGATACAGAATTATAAAACCACTGTGCATCTATAGAATAGCAAGTAATGTACCAAACCAAAGGAAACGTACGCGCAGATTCACTGGCTCATTTGATGGAATCAGACGGGAAACTGAAGATGGAAGTGAGAAAGCAGCTGAAGAGGCCCCAGCGCTAATTCGATTAGCTGGTTTGAGATTATCTGGCGTCACTCTAGAAGAGGAAAAAAACAAACAAATCACTGTGACACTTTCTGTTTGTCCACTTTCCCAGATTACCATAGTGTAAACCCGGATTTTCACAATGGCATCATAAAAACTCTTCATGTTTATTTATGATAATATTACACTAAAGTACCAGAAAAACTGGTAAAGCTTTCCATTGAACCTCTAGTACGTCTACAAACATCTTTGACAGGTGTGTGAGTTACACTGGTTCATGTCCTGCATTCATTTTGATAGGTTTGGCCTCTTCAAACAGGACAATGTACCACCACATATGTCTAGAGACGCAAAATTAGGGGAACACTTTTCTTGACCTACACCTTAGAATACCACCAGAATTATGGACAGTTCTGCAGGACGTATGGTGTTCATCACCTACAGAATATTTCAGCAAGCTTGTGTAGTCTATGTCCAGTGTGGGACCTACCAAGTATTAGCCTGGTATACCATTTTTTTCCTGGTACTTAAACAGTGATGGGTTTTCAATTCTGGTCCTGTCTCCATCCCTATAGTGCTCTCATTGGTTTGTTACCCAATTGTGTTTACCTGTTCTGCGTTAATATATATGCTGCTGTGCTGTCTTTTGTAGCATTGTGAGGACTTACTATGCATTATTGTCCAACCTGACTGTCTCTCAAATGTTTACTGGTATTGAATATGGATTATGGATTGTTTGGACATTGACTGCATGTATTTTGACCCCTTGCTACAGAGGACACATGATCCATGATAAAACACAAGCCTCAGGTTACATGTTCTTTTATTAAATCATTCATTCATTTGTCAATTCATTTCTATCATGGCCAGATGGGGCATTAAATCTCCATGTGAACCTTTTTGGGGGACATCTTTATATTGTAATATTTCTCTTAGTATCATCTTACCTCTGCACAGACATATTAACCAGTGGAGAACTGAGTATTAATGGCTCTGAGTTTATGCTTCTGTTAGCGAGCAAGGAGCTCTGAACTTGGTTCATTACTTTAAGCAATGATTCAGAGAGCTGAAAAAGAAGAAACATCTCTTAGAATCTCTGTACATCACATGACAACCTGCCCAAGGCTTTTTAGGTGGGTATATACTTGGTGGTACCTGTTTGTCACTGTTGGCTGAATGTTTGAGGAGACTACTGACTGATGAAACCATAAATGAAGCTGCACTGACCGCTGTTTTATATCCGTTGCCATCAAGCAAAGAGATTTGTTTACTGATACCATCAAGAATGCAGCATGACGCGGTCTGTAGATAAAAGTACATAAATAACAGGTCAGAAATACCAGGATGTATTGCGTAATTACATAATTAATACCCTCAATACCTTAGCAGCAGGCGTCAGATGATCTTCATTCATGACAAGGCTTAGGGTAGCGGAAGAAATCAGGACTATATCATCTTGATTAAAGTTCGTATTGTTCACTGCTTCGCACAAAGATTTGGACATGTCCTCCACTAGCTTTAGGAAGAAATGACAGAGGTGAGGTAAGGTGCTCGTATCAGAACAGAAGTAGAAACAGAAATGGTACTTAATGCATTTAAATGTCTGAATGCAGAATATCTTGCTACCGCTTTTGCATTAGAACTGTTGCTTATTTGTTCGGAAATGGTCTTAAACAATTGTGCCATCTGTGGGGCTGAGAGAGTCCCTTGTTTCTGCAAAGCTAGCGCTTGTGCCACAGCATTCTGTATAGCCCCAGGATCAGTGTTACTGTTGCCATTGTTGACCTGGAACGGGAAAGTACAAAGTAAGCATTTGCATACTTCCAAGTATTCCACGTAGCACCGTGGAGTTTTAAAAAAAAAAAAAAAAAGTCAAAGAGCAACATATTATTAGTACTAAAGACGTAATGCTTATCGACTGACAGTAACGCTGAGTGAAGTGCTTTTTTTCTGACCAGCAGTATTCGTAACAGTGACGATGAGCTCTTTTGTATACAGAGGAAGATACAGGTTGGGCATAATCAACTGATTGCCCCAATACACATATTTACCTGCAGATAAAGGATAACACAGGATGTCATTCATACAGAAAAACAACTGGTCTTTAGCCTGTAATATTGAAAGGGTGCATATTCTCACCAGTAGAGGTGGTCACATAGAATGAGCATAATGGAGCAAAGCAAAAGTTCTGGTTTATGGTGCAAATGATCTTGAACTGAGTGAAAATATTTCCAACGGAAGGGGAAATTGAACAGTCGAGTGCGGGGTCCGGTTTCACTGTGGACGTGGTGCTTGGCCCATTACTTGTGGTTGGATACCCAGTTGTAGTTGTGGCTGTTGGGTTTTTAATATAATGGCAACCAAATCCTTCCTTATTATTTTGCTTACCTGTATGAAACAGAGAATACATTGTTGCTTGTGATAATTAGTCAAAAAAAAAAAACACACAAAAAAAAAACAATGAAAGACTACTTGTAGAAACAGTCATACCTTTTGTGACAACAACGAGGTCTTGACGGAGGGTTGCCAATTTTGAGTTATCAATTCTGAAATGCTTATCAGTTTTAAGAACATTACTCAGATATATATAACGGACTGGGTCAGTAGGCTTGTTGCATGGGAAATTCACCTTAAAAACAGAAAACATATAAATATATTTTCTTACATACGAACCAATGACATAATACTGCTGTATCATTGCATCCATCAGCCTTGAATAGTCATACCAAAGGCAAGACTGTGATGAATACACTAAAGTACCAGTACCAGTACTTGGTAGGTATTTCAGTGTTTCATAGTACATTGCATGGCATCCCAGATGTGTTTTATAACATTGAGGTCTGATGTCCTAGGTAGGAGTGGCCAAATCACAAACTCAGACGAACCATAATTTGACATAATTTGGGGGCCCCTGGGACAGCTAAACAAACTTCATACCAATATGGAGTCACCATCATTGTTTACCAGTTGTTTTTTACAGCCTGTGTGAGTTTTACTTTGGTGTATTTCTTTGGAATGATCTTTTATTTATTATTTATTATGATATAGCTACAATATAATATTATATAATAAAAAACACCTTGAAAGTAATAGAGTATTTATACACGTGATTATTTGTTTACCGAATTTGGCGTAGTATTTGACACTTGATAATACCACTGAACATTTTCAGAAGGGTCTGCTTCCAGATCGACATCCACAGTGACGTCTACCCGATCATTACAGTTGTTCTTACACCTGAAAAAGATGGAAATGCATGAAAAACAGTTTAGCTTAATCCATGTGATATGAAAAATAAAAGGACTAAGAGAAGGAATAAGTGAAAAATAAAAGAAGGGGGACAAGTTATAATGCCAACGTCTTACTTGATTTTAACATCGCCAGGATGGGCATCATGTAAATTTTTGCACGTGCAAACAGTATCCTCCCGAGAATACCTTTTAAGCTTTCAACATAAAAATTTAAAGAGTCAGAAAATTAATAACACATTATGTAATGTGTGACGAGGCACAATCAATAAACTCATTAGCTGGGTAATTGTCTACCTGTGAAGAGCTTTCGGCTCCATTTTTTGCTGAGAAAATAAAAATAAAAAAACATTCAGTGCATGAAAAATATTCTAAATATAATTTAATTGTGTAATAATAAAAATAAAACTAAAGCAAAATGACCCTATCAGTCAAAACATTACCACCACTTGCCAAAACAGCTGCCAAAACCTCTCGACAGATTTGGCAACAGATTCTTCTGTGGATAGAAAACAGCCCTCACTCACCATCCCTCGATTGGAACTCGGGTACCCAAGACCATGGGTCTTTCCTTGGACCACATTTGATAGATACTAACCACTGTATACTGGGACGCAATAGACCTGCGGTTTTGGAAATGCTCTGACCCAGTCATCAACTAGATCGTTAACGATCACTCGGATTGTTAAGTTTACCCGTTTTCCCCTGTATCTAACACGTCAGCTTTGGGAACTGACTGTTCACTTGCTGCCTAAAATATCCCGTCCCTTTGCCAGGTGCTTTTATAATGAGATAATCTATGTTATTCCCTTTATGAATTAAAATCTGTGATGTCTAGACCACTGGGTCAGAGCATGTCCGAAACAGCAGGTCTTGTGGGGTTTCCAATTATACAGTGGTTTATATCTACCAACTGGTGAACCATCAACGTGGTCATGGCCACCAAAGATTCATCTATGCACATGGGGCAAAAGATAGCCAATCTGGTCCAATCCCACAGAATATCCAGAAGTATCTGGTGCTTGTGCCAAATACTAAAGGACGCCTTCAGAGGTCTTGTGGAGTCCATGCCTCAACGGGTCAGAGCTGTTTTGGCCGGTGGTGTTAATGTTATATCTGATCAGTGTGTGTGTGTGCGTGTGTGTGTGTATATACAAACAAAATGAAAGACCTGAGATGTAAAAGAAAGTAAAAAACATATACTACTGCCAGCTATGTGCATGCGTTGGTATAAAACAAGAAGCTAGAATGTCTCTAACCGTCTGTGCAGTGATATTTTATAGACAGGTAACTTCCCAGTTGTGGACAAGGCTCTCCAAATGCTGGGGTATCTGCAGGAACCTCGCAAACTCGATGACCATTGCAGATGTCTATGATTTAAACAGAATCACGGTCACATGAATGGGATGTGGTGGTTGTATCATCCATGGTCACATAACAAGCTTTTAGTGCACACTTGATATGATGGTGGATTACGTCCACAATGCCTACTACAGCAAAAAAACAATGCATCATTCATCACAAAGACTCAAAGACAAATATCATAGGTAAATATTTGGATTTAAATGTTTTCCGTTCATCCATGCTCTCTAGTCTGGAACTGGTCCATTAGCTTTGTTGAGGTTGTATTTTGTGGATGTATTTGTGTATCACGTATTGTGAATATGTATTTTTTTTTACTAGAAGACATCTGCCCTGATGAGTAATGGAAATCCTTTACACATGTACATTGTGGCTGTGTTTGTTTTACAGCCCGTGTGCTTTGAGTGTAATTCGAGACGGCATGAACTCCAGAACAATCCAACATCAGCCACAATATCCTGTCTCGATATTTTAGCGTGTGTCTTGTGAAAGAACGAGAAGAATATCACTGTTTTACCAATAAATCAAAATAATAAAGGTGCCATTTTTTGCCACTAAAAATCTGAACCTAAATAAGGAAAATTACAGCCTGGTACTGGTCTTTCTGAGAGGCTTTAGTAATCATATCCGTGTACTTATCTGTAAAAATGGTTAAAAAAGGACATACCCGATACCACACTCACAACATTCACCCAGCTGCATCTGTCCTGGACCGATACCGTGTGTGAGAGATAATTGCCGGCTCTGCAGTAGTGTGGCGTGTTCCTGCCGTAAAAGCTCTGATCGATCTCTATGACCTGACCGAATTCACACTTCAGCATGGCGTGGTTGTCCAAACAGGCTAGACTCTGTGTTGATTCTGAAGCACAAGAAATGCAAATACACTCTATAAGCATACAGTATATCTAGATAACAATCTACACCAGACAGGTAAATTACACTACAGTTAATGTGGGCTGTGATTTAAACAGGAAACTGAGAACAAGTACACCTTCAATTTAACTTGTAGAGATGGACAATATGGTCTAACACACAAAAGTATTCGGACACCTACAAATAACACCTACTGGAGTTTTTATACGTGTTTGTGGGAAGTTTAGTGCATTAGTGAGATCAGACACCGATGTTGGATGAGAGGACCTGGCTCGAGATCTCCATTATTCCAAAGGTGTTTGATGGGGTTGAGATCAAGGCTCTGTACAGGCCAGGGAAGTTTTCCACACTAAACTCACCCAACCATGCCTTTTTGGCGCTTTATGTCATGCTGGAACAAGTTAGCACAATATGTAGCATATACATAACGTTCTCCTGGCATTCGCCAAAGCCGGAATCATCCATCAGACTACCAGACAGAGAACGTGATTTCTCACTCCAAAGAACACATTTCGGCTGCCTCAGAGTCCAGTGGCAGCGTGTTATATACCACTTTGTCCCTCACTTGATTTTGTGCTTGGTGATGTAAGCTAGGCTGTTATCCATTTTGGACAACACTTTCATGAGATTTGGTGGCTTTAAGCGGCTCCTTCAGCTGTAGACTACTACAGCCCCGCATATGAAGGAGCACTAGTGTAGGCAGGCCTGCCGTCCTAACACCAGTCAGATTTAATGATGATAGGTTACGTTAACGCTGTTGTTGTCGTCACTGCTACAATAATCCGTTACTACACAAGCTACCTTGCACTAGTATATCTCTGGTGACTGTCATATTTATTTATCGTCATTATCATCATTTCTGTGCAATAACATTTTATATGCTCTTTTGTGAAATTTCATATATTCACAAGAGCAGGATTTTTTATGTATATAAATATAGTATATTTTATATATCAAATATTTTAAGTATATAAAGTATATTTAAAAATATATATATTTTGACGATTTTACTGTCCAAAGTGGAGGTACAATGTAGAATGTGGTACTAACCAAATTCACAGATAAAGAAGAACTCCTGGCTGCAGTTACTGGTGGCTCCCCATTGAAAATCTGATTCTGCAGAGATGTAGCCACAGCCAGCACCAGGCAAGTCTTCTCTGAGCCAGTTAGAGTAACTCACTTCAGATCCATCCAGCCAGGACAACGGAGCTGTAAATACATAAAAACGTAATTTATTCCATTCTCAGTTGCTAATTACAATGGAATAAAATGGTTCTTAAAGGGTTTGTTAGATCGACGATAAGTCCACAGCAGGTGTTTTATCATCATCATATATTATGATCATCATACTGACGTGACTACAGAAATATTAAGGTAAAATATATTTTAAACACAGGTAAAGTTTCCTTCACTAACACCTACATAAATGTTTCCTTCATGAACTTTCAGCATTCAAAACATTTACCATTCATCAATCCCAGCCTACTATAACTGCTATAACTTTACCTTGTCATATGAAAATATAATTGTTAAAAAACAAAATGTTATTGTATTCATGTCTTTATCAGTATCATTTCATGTCTGGAACGTCCTTTCCAAAAAAAGTCGCCCAATACAGGCTATAAAAATACACATTATAGTTCATTTACACACTGTGACATAATGAAGTTGAAATTTCCAAATGGGATTTTGTTTTGTGCCATGGCCCATCATCATCCTATAATAAAAAAATGATCAAAGTTGCATCATCTCTTTTCGAAAGATCACGAGAATAAGAAATTTTTTTTATTTTTAATGATCATTCTGGTTGTGATATTTACTGACAAGGTCACTTTAGATGTACATCACTGGTCCACATATTGTAGACTAAAAACAAATTATGAATTAATAATAAAAAAAGCATTTTCATTCAAACGTCCTTAATGTCCTCATGCTATTAGCATGAATGCTAGTTAACTACATTTTTTTAATATTCTAGCTATCTTGTCTGAGAGGGGCTAAAACATGTTTCTAAAAAGTTGAATGCATGTTTTATTATTATTATTATTATTATTATTATTATTATTATTATTATTATTATATTGTTTTTATATACAGTTAAGTTCTAAATCTGTACAGAGTTGGATTTGTTTTACATCTGTAGATTTCTAATCCATGATTTATTGCAGTCATGATTTAAGATGTTAAATGAATGTCAAAGACCCAAATCAAATATTTAAATCATTATTTAAATGCTTGCAGTCATATATTGGCTAATTATTAGAACCAAAGGCCTTTTTATGTCTGAAATTGAGACAGAACATTGGCTCCAAATTGACCTCTAAGTATTGGATTAAACCATTTTAAAGTAAATTAACCAGTCATACAGGCTAACGTCACTGTAAAAAAGCCAACTAATGTACAGCTATCGGAACAAATTAGTGGGTGGAGTTCATAAATTATACCAAGTACATTTATCAAATTCAGAAACACATATTGTTTTGTTGATCTTACACATATATTTTAAGTTTATAATCCAGTGTGTGTTTTAAGTTTGCATTTGCTAAAGGGTTTCCTGGTATTATTCAGGGTCTTGTCCATGTTTTTTTAGACAACACAAACTATTTGCAAGCACTAACATTTTAATAAGTAACTACTTGTTAGTGTTTGGCATGTAGAATAATATTTAGCAACATATTCCCCAGATACATAAAAATAATTTGCTATAATTGGTCCTTAATAGAAAAAAGAGAGAACTATTACAATTTCAATCTTGATGCAACTTTTTAAGTCACTTCAGCATTTGTTCTGCCAACTAAAATTACACTGTTTTGTGATCATTTATTTGATCTAAATGATTCATGTTTTGTTAACTTGAAATGTAACTTAAATAACTGAGCCAGTCAGAACCCGGAATCTTCAGTTGACTGAAATATTCGCTTGCTGTCTGGACAAGCAGGAACAATGATTATTATAATAATTATTTATTTCTGTCTAACTATACATCTAAATATATATTTTAGAAGGTTATTCCTAAATAAAATGTATAGCATATATAAAGCTATTTATTAGCATAAATCGTCTACAAGAGACATTAATGGGTAATAGACAAGTAGGGTCTTCCACGTACCAAAAAAAAAATGGTTAAATTGTATATAATTTTTGTATTTAATATTGTGCACAAATGTGTCACTTGTAAATATTTAAATATGTACTTGTTTTGAAATATAAAAAAATAAAAAGTCAGTAAAACATTATCATTGTCAATTTAGTACAACAGTGAAATTGTCTTGTACTGAATGACAGATATTTTACTTTAGCACATTTTACAGTTATCCCAGTGGCTAACCAAAACTAACATTGACCTTAGCTCAAAGACATTTCTACTAATGTTCACATTTAAATGTTAATAACATAAAGTCTGTATACAAAAGCTGAAGGGTCCCCAGGAGTCTTCCTTTGTTGTTACAATTGGTCCCTTGACTGCAGTAAATTGACCTGATTTCAAAATAATGGTCTTTATTAATGATGTCCTGAATGAACTGAACTGAAGATTGGGAAAATAGGGACTACAAGTGTATTATATAATTAATTATATATTTTATATTAAAAAACACATCTGATTAAATATCATTTAATACATCACACATGACAAATTATGCCAAAGCAGTAAATTTTAAGTTTTACTTAAGATTTAGATTTTTCTTAATATTTTATTTTTTAAATAGGTAGGGCGACAGTTGCGCTGAATTACTTTTTTTTTAATCATACATTTTCTGTAAAAAAAAACCATGTACAAATAGAGTAGATTGAAGGTATATCCAGTTATATTAATGTATTTTTTATAATATTTATCAAGCAGGGACACTAAAAAGTTACGTCTTATCTTTGACCTTAAAACACAATGTATACAAGGTATAATAACTCGTTAAGGATCTGTACATAATTTCACTTTAGCATATTATTTTATTCCTGTATTTACTGTATTAAATTTAATCTCACTGCAGTGTATGCACATTTAATATATATGCTTAAGTATACAATGATTAGCCATAACATTAACACCACCTAAGCTGTTGAGGTATGGACTCCAAAAGTCATCTAAATGTGTTTTGTGGTATCTGGGACTAAGAACCTTCTGTGGATCTTCTGTGTCACAAATTAGTGACAAAAATAAAAAAGCATAAAAAAGCAAAAATAATGAAGAATGCATAAGAAATAGTTGAGGACTACTTCACTGCAGAACTATGACAGAACTATGGCTTACCCTTAGAAGAGGGCGAGCTCAGACTGAGGGATGCAGACGCTAAGCCGAGCCACCAGTTATGATCTGACTGCAGATGTTTTTGGAGAAATTGCTGGGTTGCTTTGTTGCGGATGAAGGCCAGATGTCCACCACCACTCTCACACCCAGCCTGAGCACCGAAGAAGCTCCGCTGCATTGTCACAAACTCATAACAAGAGCCATTAAAAGCCTTTTGGTTCTCTCTGCAAGCTACGGTATCTGTGTTCTCTTCACCATTGACTATCACACTAAGGACCAACACAAAGAGTAAAACATGTAGAGGATGTCTCTCCATCTTCACCTCTTCAACCAGGCACTAAAACTGGCAGTGAGTTGAGTTTGTCATTTTATAATGTAGTAGTGACGTCAGTTCAGAAAAGATTGACTAAGCCTTGCTAATGATCATTTACGCTCCAACAAAGGACCTCCTTTCTATTGTAGGTCTAATGGATGGGGATTGTGTAACTGAATCACCTGTGCACAAGGTAATATAAATAGATGATATAAAAAACATGCTTGTATATATATTTTATATCAAATTTAATATTATATTATATAGCATTAATTGTACATTTCTTTGTTTGTTTTATAAAATGTATTTATGTAATTTAATTTTGTTACATAATTATTTCTTTTTATTTTCTTCTTT
>JAOVVF010000004.1:2748455-2761053 GCA_028565595.1 Duopalatinus emarginatus
AATTTGGAATAAGGCTGTAACGTAACAAAATGTGGAAAAAGTGAAGCGCTGTGAATACTTTCCGGATGCACTGTAGACGACACGACTTCTTTGTTTGTGTAAATAATCTGTAAAATGTGTCTCCGCTGCAGGTAAAACATCTGTTCATTTTTGTAAGAGCAGGTTCTGGATGTGGCTTAAGAGGGAAGAGCGACAAGCTACAGAGGGAATAAAAGTTTATGTCTGCTATAATATACATAATATACATAAAAATATACGTACACATAAAAAAACAGAAACCAACTAAAAAATAACGTTATAATAAGTAAAAATCACAAAAAAAAACATACTTTGTAATTGTAGGGAAACTGTCGAGGTGTAAAAGGAATAAAACACTTTATGCGCTGTGTAGAAAATGAATTGTAAAGAATGAAGACTGCAGTGACTCTGTGGTTGATTATTTCTCTATAACATCACAGCACAAGTGTTTTATTCCTCACTTATCAGTGACTGCTGTGATACGTCCTGTGTTGGCTTAGCTTTAAAGCACAAGGTTATTGTGTTGTTAAAGGTTTTGGGATCATCAGGGTTTTTCGTGTTTTTCCATTATATGCAATGTGTGTGTGTGTGTGTGTGTGTGTGTGTGTGTGTGTTAGAGGTCAGTTCATTCACCTCTGAACATCCTCTTTAGAGGGTCTCCGGCATCGTCCGTGACGGTGTGATCATATAAATGAATATTTGCTTTATGAATCGGTTTATGTGATTCAGTGATGTCATCAAATACCTGAACCACTGCCCAGCAAACCTGAATCATTTGTGAGATTTAGGGGACCGAATCATTTATCAGATCCATAGGATTTGTCATATAATCGAATCATTGCCTTATGAACTGGATTTGTTTAGATTAGAAGATTCAGTGGTTTTCAGATGATTGAATCATTAGAATATGAATCAGATTTAGTCCATCCGTCTGTCATTCTGTAATCCGCTTAGTTCGTCATCATTGGGCACAAGGCAGTGATACCCCCTGGACAGGGGGCCAATCCATCACAGGATACCACACGTATACACACCCGTTCACTCACACCTAGGGCAATTTAGCACATCTAACTCACCTACCCTGTGCTATTCAGGAGATTGGAGGAATCCAGAGTCCAAGGCTCAAACTCTCATGGACATGGGGAGAACACACCAAGTTCCTCTCAGACAAGGAGACTGAGGTGAGGATCGAACCCACAACCAACAGATACCTGGACCAACCACCTGCAGCGCCATCCTGCAGCCCATGAATCAGAATCTAAGATACAGTGAATTGAATCTTTGCATTATGAATCGGAATCGTTTTTGATTTAATGGTATCATTAAATAATCATCATCTTCAAAATCGTATGGAGGATGAGGCTTTTTAAGAGGACACATTAAAAGGAAAAAAAAACTATGCAAAGTCAGTTAGAATTAAAATATAATTTCCCTTTCCAGTATAATTTCATCAATATGTTTCCATGGAAACCTGTTTTCAACATCTGTGTTGCTTGTTAGCATAATAAGTAGGTGTGTGTGTAAGGCTCTGATCTGTGTGTCAGAGGGATAATGACAGAGAAGATCCAGAGAAGGTTTGAGTTATTATCTGGAAAACATCACGTAACAACCCGTACAGGGGGAATAAAGGGACTCGGATCTGAAGTGGCCTTTGTCTTGGCTGTTGATGGGAAAGTACATTAACGTCGCCGGGCCGCACGGCCTCCCTGTAGCTCTGAGTAATGACTGCATTTAGAATACATCTCACAGAGCATGGTGAATTAACGTAAATGTTACATCTGTTATATTATGATGAAATATGGGTTAAAATCACTCACTCGATATTCGAGGAGCTTTCTCAGTTCTTCATGGCTCGCACTGACTTCTAGACTTTTTTCTTCTTTTGTGTTTTATTACTGGTGTGTCAGTGCTCTGTGTGTGTGTGTGTGTGTGTCTCCTCTTTCATTGCCGTGCTCCTTGGGGACACCTGAATAATAGATATAAATAGGGGCAGAAGAGAGACACAGGCACTTTATCCAGCTTATTGCTGACGTTGTTTTCTTCTCATGCTGATTCCTTGGGGGAGAAAACAGAAAAAAAAAACAACAACAATTGAATGCATAAATCATAAAAGCGTCGCAATTTCAAGGAAATTAAAGTGTTTTAAACACCAGACTAACACCTGACGAGGGCAGAGTCTGGCGTTCCGGTGCCTGGTTCTCTCATCCTCTGTTCCTCTTCATGTAGATTTCATCACAAATGTTCTAACGCCACGAAAACTGTACGATGTGATGCAGGATTATTATTCTGTGCAACTCTGAGACCAGGAATAAAAAAGAAAGTCATGAATTGAAGCCCTGACGTGTATGGAATAATCACACAGTTCACACGTGATGATGTAAGTGATATGAGATCACGTGGGGGGGGGTGCATTTCAACACACTACGCTGTAAAAGTCCAGATGTCAAAATGTGGCGTGAAGCATGTAATCAGACGTGGAAATCAGCCACGTCTGAAAACTAACACATGCAGCTTAACATAGGGAAATAACTGAGTCAAGACTCCAGATATTTAATATACATGAGAAAAAAAAACATGAAAACTAATGAATCACTTAAAAATGATAATGTAAGCGTAACTGAATGATGAAAATTTTGAAATTACCTGAAAATAAATGCATAATGTTTTAGGAATCAGATGGAAAATGATTCATGTGTGAAGAATCACAGGGAAATAACTGAATCATTTGTAAAGAATGGAAATAAATAAAACAACTGTGAAAGACATTAAAGAGAATCATATAAACTTAAAAAAAACTCATATGATTTACTTCCTTGTAACAATTTGCACTAACATTTTTTAAAGTAAATTTTACGGCTGTAAAATCAAGTATAACTTACCCACAAAAATTAAGTTCAATGTACCACTACACACCACTAAACTTATTAAGTAAATGTTACTTAATTATAGTGAAGTCAAAAGTTATATGTACTTAAACTAATTATATTGAAGTCTATTTAGTTTTTTAGACATAAAGGTCATTACATCAAAATATTAAGTAAATCAGTTATAAAATATCTACTTAAATTCTATATGATTTTTTTTCTGACAATTTCAATTACTTAGTGGTACAAATGTATATTAGTCTAAGTATATACTTATGTACATTTTGCATATTTGTGTAACATTTAAAGTGTAAAGTGCGACATTTATTAACATAGTAACAATAAAGACAACAAACAAAATGAACTATTTGTAATATATTTTTTTAATATCCTAAACAATACAGCAATGACTGTTTAGCCTTAATTAAAAGTAGAGAAAAAGAGGGGTGTTTTTAAAATGCATACAAGGTATACCACATACAACCAACGAAAAACAGAGATACCCTCAGTGGCTCTTATTGGAGTTTTTATCTCCAGTGAAGGTCACCTTTTCCTCGGCTCGAGCCTTTATACAGGCCTCTGTGCCTCTTTCATCCCTGATTAAACTAATATGAATTAATAACAACACTTCATGGAGTTCACCATAATAATTTATATTACAGCTGCACATTAATAACTCATTTATAAGTTACAGTGATGTATAAGTTAGTCTTTTAAAAGTATTTTCAATATTTGATACCTGGGCGACTGCGTTAGCTAACTAGCTATAACTAACTCCGCTAGCTAGCGCGCTAAGCTAACGGTAACAGTAGCGGTAGCTTCGGTGGTCTGTCAAGTCTTACTTAATAAATTAACGAGTACAGTTCACTTGAAAATAACTCTAATACTTAACATACGGTGAGTCCATCCGCCATGTTTTTAAATCTGTACGCTGGAACTCAGAGCTGGTAAACTGTATATGACAGGATTTCCTTCAGAGAGAAAATCCTGTCAGCTGGACCTCCACAGCATCTCTACCCAGATCTGCCTAGAAACAGCGCATCAAGTCTCGTTCAGAGCGCATGCGCAAAGTTAAAGGCGATGTACTTTGTGGTTAAAGTTTACTTAGTTTTTCTAGGTTCAGTGACAAAAAATATTTAAATAGGACTAGGATTTTTATAGCAACATTTACTCACCCCACACAGTTAATTTATTACAGGAATAAATTGTGTAGATGTGTATGTTTTTACTTGAAAACAATCAGTGTTTTTTGAATTTGAATATTATAGTGTGAACTTTATGAGAATTAATTAAGTATATTTTAGTACACCAAAAATTTGTTTTTCAGTGTGTAAATAATTACAAAACAATGAGTAATGTGTAAAAAAAAAAATGTATCATGTATTAAGAATCACATGGGTATAACTGAATCATGTGTGAAAAAAAAAAAGAAAATACACTGAGGTGCCAAAAAAAAAAAAACCTGGTACAGATGAGCCTATGAAACATAGGCTGGTGGTCAACAATAACTGAGTCATGTGTAAAGA
The DNA here is from genome assembly GCA_028565595.1 of Duopalatinus emarginatus. Lineage (NCBI taxonomy): Eukaryota > Metazoa > Chordata > Actinopteri > Siluriformes > Pimelodidae > Duopalatinus > Duopalatinus emarginatus. The sequence continues at coordinate 2,752,864 of JAOVVF010000004.1, forward strand.
ATCACATGAGCCCCACACAAATACATTAAAGACAATGTGCAAAGATGATGATTATGTGCATATTTAAAATTCTAGAAAAATGCACATCTCTCTCTCTTTCTCTCTCTCTCTCTCTCTATCTATCTATCTTCTCTCTCTCTCTCTCTCTCTCTCTCTCTCTCTCTCTTTCACAAGGGTGCAGTAAGATGAACGGCTGAATTAAGTATTGATCTTGTAAGGCTTCTATAAAACAGATCATTCCCACATGGCCGCTGACCTCACGTCTCTTCTCTGCCTCCTTCATCTTCACACCAGCAACATGAAAAATTCAAGGATGCAATTTTTAACTGACAACCATGTTTGTAAATGAGATGATTCTCTTTTTTTTGTAGGTCACAAGATAAATAAGCATTAGTTGGCATCTGTGAGTTTAAGCGGGAGGCGAAGAAGAGGAAATGAAGCCTAATGTTTACTATGCAATAATGATGCAGCCTCGTAAAAAATAGATTATTTCGCAAAATCCAAACAAGCTGCTCAAATTGGGAAACTTTATAAAAGTGTGGAACTGTGTGACACCCCATTACTTCTGAAACGGCAGCAGCTTTATTTCTGAAACAGTAGCTTTAAAACAACAACACTGGCTTTTATGTACTGCGTAAATGGAGGAAACATTTTATCCTTCATTATAGTATCTTATTTTATCTTTTTCACTTCTGAATCTTTAGTAATCTTTAATCTTTTTTTTTACTTCTAAAACAATTATATTACTTCTGATTTATGAATGTATGAATTCATCTATTTATAAATTTATAAATTTTTTAATAGTTTTTCATACATTTCTAATTCATTAGAAGTTATTTTTAGGCTTCTGATACTTCTGATACATTTTTTTTTGTCCAAAAAATTCTACATTATTATTTGTTTTTGTTTTTACCTATAAAACTAGTAGTTTTTTAAATGTCTGAATCATTAGTCATTTTTTTACCTTTGAAATTATAATATTTTTTAATACTTGTGAATCGTTAAAAGTATTTTACTTTTGAAACACTAATAGCTTTTTATAAACTTCTAATTTATTAGTAGAGGTATTTTGAAACTTCTGAAGGAGTAATTGTTTTTAATAAACTTATAAATTATTAGTATATATTTTTTTAACTCTGCATCAGTAGTAGTTTTAAACTTCTGAATCATAAGTGGTTTTTGTAACAGTATTAGTTTTTGCATAAACTTCTTTATTATTAGTGTTTATTTTACTTCTGAAACAATAGTAATTTTATAAACTTCTAAATCATTAGTATTTTTTTTACCTTTAAAAGGGTAGTAGCTAGTATTTTTTTAAATTATAATATTATAAATTATAGTAATAGCTTTTTTCATAAACTTTTAATTCATTAGTAGTTATTTTTAAACTTCTGAATCAGTAATAGTCTTTCATAAACCTCTGAATCATACTCGTTTTTACTTCTGAAACAATTATAGTCTTATTACTTCTGAAACAGTAGTAGTTTTAAACATCTGAATTGTTAGTAGTTTTTTTTTTGCAAACTTCTGAAACAGTAGTAGGTTTTTTTTTACTTCTAAGAGATTTGTTTGTTTTTATTACTTCGACAGTAGTAGTTTTTCAAAATGATGGTAGTTTAAATATATGTAATATTAATATTAAAAACTACTTCTATAACACTCTAATCAGTGTGTAATTGGTAGTTGTATTTATTTATATATTATTATGTTATGTGGTCTGATTTGTGATTTTTCACTCTCTACAGGACCTGATGATCTCTGTTACATTCTTTCCAATTTGTTTTTCCTTTCATGGAATATTTTAATAAGGTAGGTGACTATATTATACAATGTGAATAGAAAGAGGGGTCTTTATTGGTTCTTTATGATAAGTAATGATTCTTAGGGTTCTGATATTATCCCATCAGTGGTATGTGTGAAGATGTGTGTGTATCCTGATATATAATCTATGACCATGTTAACAGACTTGTGATTAGCAGTTAACCTTGCATGATAACACAACATCAGAAAGAGCAGCACGTAACATGTTGGCATGTCTGATAGCGTTGATGTGTTACTCAGCTGTCAATTTCATTACTGTCATGAGCGTTTTAATTACAGCAAGAGCTTAATATCATGTCCTAACCAAATAAACAAACAAGCATGACATGTTCTTCTTCACCATCTGTTCTTTTTAATGCCATATATTATAAATACGGAGATTTACATGGAGATATAAAATAGTCGATTTGTATCCAGACGTATTCCAACGTATTGGGCATTTCCCCAAAATGTACAGCTCCATTCCAAAATATTCTCCACCTACAAACCTGAGACACTAGAAGGAAAGAAATACAGCAAGAAACGTTGCCAAAGCCTGCTACACAGTAGCAAATACGGACCGAATGCTTTTAAAAAACGTTGCATCGAGTCTGGTAAAGACTTCAAGTCAACACATACCAAAATCAAAAACCTTGTACAATATCATATCATCTGCAATAAAGGCAGGTTTATCCAGTATTTCTCATTAGCATTCGATTTTTTCATAACAAATATAATATACAGTATAAGCCTATTTCTAGGCATTCATACTTAATAAAAATTGTAATGATTTATATTAGAAGAACGGATCTTAGCACAGCTTCATTTCTCCAGCGGATGATGTCTGTACAGCAAGTGCTGAAATCCTGAGGAAAAATAACTTATAAAATCATATTAATGTATAAATGTACATGCTCTCAAAGCAAAGTTAAAGCAGTGATAATGACTAATAATGAACCTTAAAGCTTCCACACGACACAATACGATTTCAATTTCAATTCTTAAGGCTATGGTTTAATATTTGATGATTCTGTGTCTGATATGAAATGAATAGATTTTTAGGGTAACTATTTGACATTTAAAAAAGACAATCAGAGACAATTTGCTAGTTTTTGACAATACAATTAAACCTGTTACAAGTCGATTCAATTTAGTGTCCTTTGTTCAACATGTGACCAACTTTGCTGACAATCTAATATGTTAAACACGGAATCATTAATAGTTTTTCAACTTTTTTTTATACTTGAAACTTTGATAGTTTCTTTTACTTTTGAAACTTTAGTTGTGTTTTAAATTCTAAAACGTTAGTAGTTTTTAACATCTGAAACTTTAGTTAATTTTTAACCTCTGAATCTTTTGAAGCTTTTTTAACTTCAGAAATCTTAGTAGGTTTTTTTTACTTTTCCGCCTTAAGTAGTAACATCTGAAACATATTTTTTTTTTTACCTCTGAATCTTTAGTCATTTTTAAAGTCTAAACCATTAGCAGATTTGTTTTAACTTCTAAATAGTTTTTTTAGTTTTTAAACTTCTCAAATTTTAGTAGTTTTTAACTGATAAAATAGTAGTTGTTTTTTGTAAACTCATCTTTAGTAGTAACTTCTGAAACTTTAATTTTTTTTATTCCTGACCCAGTAGTAGTTTTCTTTTGAGTTAGTAGTTGTTTGTTTGTTTGTTTTTTTACCTCTGAATCTTTAGTAGTTTTAACTTCTAAAACATTAGTAATTCTTAACTTTAGAAATGGTAGCTTTTTCACTTTAACTTACAAAAAAATTTAATCTATAATGCAATAATCAGTTGGTCTGTTGGTTGTTTGTCTCGTCATGTGTTTATGATTAGGTTCATGATGTCTGCTTCACCCTTCCAAGCCTTATTTTGTATGATTTACATAAAATATGACGCCACACATCCTTTCGTCTGTTTTAATCACTGTTGGTTTACGTTATCAGTAATTTAACATTCAGTGCATCATGTTATCCATTTTTAATGATTTCATGTTATCCTATGTAATAATATTATAGACTAATTTGTTTCTATTCTCACTACAGGTTGATGTTTGGCTGAATTCAGCATTCTGATCCTGCTGATTCCCGGTTATTCAAGTTTGTGTATTATCAGGTCATGTATTTCAACCTATTATGTATTAATAGGAGCTCTGTGTTAGAGAAATTCTCTAAAATGGACTATGATCTTAAATCAGAATAAAATCGTAGATGTTTGTGTATCCTGACAAATAATTAGATTAATAACTTGAATAATAAAAAACTTCAGCTAATCAGTGAAGTGAAAAAATAATCTAGAAATAGGCTTAACCATATCGTATTTGGTACACAATCATAATAAGGAAATATTGGATAAATGCACCAATATTCCACTGGCCAGGCCGCAGACGAGGCTGAACCGTATGCACATATACAGTAGGTAGAGATAAAAATGTTTAACATTCATCATATGATGTCAAGTTCGAATAGAGACATCCAGGTGCATTGTGGTCTCCTGGTCCTTCTCCAGGCTTCTCTGTGCTGTCCAGTGTCCTCGACTCTCTCAACATCCCGTTACAAGGTACCACCAGGCAGGACGCTTGTGATAGTCCATTTCTGTCCACTGCATTTCTGGACGGTGAGCTCGAAGCCGAATTCACTCTCGTTGCTCTCCACCAGCTCCAGGCATCGCTTGGACTTCTTGTTTTGGATGGAGCCTCTCTGGAGTAAAAAAAAAAAAAAAAAAAAAAAAAAAAACACACTCATTTTATTCTCCATTCTTTGATGCTGCACCATTTCATTTCAGATTCATTGCAAAATCTCAGCGTGTGTCTGTGCTACAGGATCACAAACACTGTGTCCCCTTAACACTTGTCACACTGAAGCAACACCAGGGCCCAGGCAGCAATCACAAAACAGCACTGAGAAAAAAGAGGACTGAGAGAAGTATTTGGGGGGTGGGGTGGGGGGGGGGGCATTTCCAACAAAGCACATTCATCTCCGTCTCCATTTATCCGCTGCCCTCGGTGGGATTGTGAAGATACAGACATACAGACATCTAATAGACTGAAGCCTGGTCCTGATGACCGGCCAGTGAACATGTAGCTAAGGTGGACCACTCAGTGACCATGTGAAATGTAAAAACGTAAACTAGACAGAGAAAAAAAACAAACAGGTAAACGATACAGAGAAACAGAAAGTCAGGTATGTGATCACTGAGTAATACTGAAACAAAGAAAACATGAAGGCTGTAAATTAACTGATGGCAACGCTAACAAAACAACGAATGCAGAAGCCGAGAGCCACACCAGAGCCACCGTGCAGCAGGATGGGAAACGTGACATCTGTCATGAAAACCATGGGGGTTAATGCTCACGTGCAAACACCTTCATCTTCAACTCTGTTGTTAATAATCTAAATACATTTTCTTTAATAAACACACACAAAATCTTCTTAGAAACTGAGGACGATATGATATAGAGCATGATATTTACAATTATTTACAAAATTTACATTTACAAAATTTAAGTTAAATAAATAGATGATTTATATAGAGAGCATTTCACGTATATGTAAAGTGCATGTAAATGGAGGTTATGCTACAATAAAAAAAAATAAAAATATTTTTTTATATAAATCAAATTAAGAAATTATAGAAAAAGTATTATTATTATTATTATTATTATTATTATTATTATTATTATTATATTTTTGCTATACTATAAAATTATTACTTAATGAAAATACTAAATAAATAATTTTGTAAAACAATAGAATTTAGAAAATATAGCAAGCAAGTTAAACAAAATGAAAAGAAATAAAGAAATAATACGGGATATTTAGAAATATGTGTACCTGCCCATAACATAACATAACATATCATAACATAACATAACATAACATAACACAACATAAAACATAACATAACATAACATATCATAACATAACACAACATAACATAAAACATAACATAACATAAAACATAACATAACATAACATAAAACATAACATATCATAACATATCATAACACAACATAACATAACATAACATAACATAACATAACATAACATAACATAACATAACATAAAACATAGCATAACATAAAACATAACATAACATAAAACATAACATAAAACATAACATAAAACATAGCATAACATAAAACATAACATAACATAAAACATAACATAAAACATAGCATAACATAAAACATAACATAACATAACATAACATAAAACATAACATAACATAAAACATAACATAGCATAACATAAAACATAGCATAACATAAAACATAACATAACATAAAACATAACATAACATAACATAAAACATAACATAAAACATAGCATAACATAAAACATAACATAACATAAAACATAACATAACATAAAACATAGCATAACATAAAACATAACATAACATAACATAAAACATAGCATAACATAAAACATAACATAACATAACATAAAACATAACATAACATAAAACATAGCATAACATAAAACATAACATAACATAAAATATAACGCTTATCTAAGATCAATTTTAATCAAAATTTAAATTAGTCTTAAAAACAGTTTCATGGAAAAACTTCTTGTTGTTCTGACTAAATAAACAAACAAATAAATAAATAAAGTTATTTATTGTCATTAATTCTCATCCTCTGGATCCAATACATTTAAACAGCATTAACAGATTCTAAAAAAGACGCCGTAATCAGTCTGCTGTAGCGGCTCATTAATGACTGTGTTCGTCTTGTATTAATTTAGCTGTTCAAGTTCAATGCTAATTGATTGTATTTTTTTTTCCTAGCGTGGAGAAGTACAAGACGTCCTGCTGCTCACTTCATAATCACAGCAGATACGTTTAGCCTTCAGGTTACTGAACAATGTAATTGCCTGTTTCAGTGTGTTGGCTGATAAAAGCTGCTTATCATTTCTTGCTGTAATTTGTTTCTAATCATCGAATGTGTCTCATCTGAACAGGAAGCAGAATGAATCCAATCTGGGATCCAAAAGTGAGAAGAGAAAATCATGGAGATTTCAGGGTGAAACACAAACTGAGGGCTTTGTCTTGAGCAAAATGGAAACAAAACAAAAAAAAAACCCAACAACAATAATAACACTTCCTGGGGCGACATTTCTAGAGGGTTCCAGTGATATGATAATGTGTGTTTGTTTATTTCCTGTTGAGCTCATTAATTTTTAAAGATGTGAAATTTTCCCTTTTGGTGTGTCGTCCTATTTTAGAATAAAAAAAAGTGTACAAATCTTTTGCGATTGGTGCAAACTTTCTCTCTCTCTCTCTCTCTCTCTCTCTCTCTCTCTCTCTCATTTATATGGATGATTAATGCTACACCAAAACCTAACCCTAGGAAAACTTTTTAGCTCTTTTTTTTATTTTAGTTTACAAAAACAACAACAAAAATCCTACACCCCACTTCCTAAAATGACATCCCTGAAACCTCAGTTACTGACGGATTATGAGGTCATATGATATAGTAGACGACCGGCAGTGTGTATATAAAGCGACAGACATTTATAAAAGCTTCACACAGAGTTTATTTAGTCTGAATTCCATGGGACCCCTGGTACATCTACAAACGACAGATAAATGCTGTGTCCCTACATTCTGATGACTTCTACATGTCCTGCATTCATTCTGAAGGAGTTTGTCCTCTTCTAACAGGACAATGCACCACCATACACATCTACAGACACCAGATTATGGTTAGAGGAACACTCGTGTGAGTTGGGGGTTTAGTCATTCACACATAAGTCAGTAGATTTCAGAATTGTGGACTGTTCTGCAGGAAGTGTGTGTTCACTGACTATAGAATATTTCTGCAAGCTTGATGAGTTGAAGCCCCGTCGGGGACCTGGATGGGTTTCAGACAGTGGATGCCCTTCTTGAAGCCATCTTCAACACTTGGGGCAACATTCCCACTAGTGTCCTGGAAACACTTGGATCAAGCTGCCTACACGGTTGTTTGAAGTGATCAGCAGGACACTTTGATTTCTGTCTTGAGGGCTTTGGGTTTTTTGAGCGGTGAACTAAAACTTTTGATCATTTATTTCAGTTTAAGGTAAATTGTTGTTTTCAGTACTGCTGCTTAAAATCTTTTCTTTCTTCTTTGAGCATTGTGAAGCTCCACTTAGAATCTTCTTAAAGATCCAACAGTGCAAAATGCAAATTTTTTGAACATTTTTAACTGGTCTTTAGTGTATAGTGCATTAGCGTCGGAAGCATTTTTAATGTGTGTGTGGTGGGGAGGGGGGGGGGCACATGGATGAGATGGGGGGAGCTCCTCCCCCACATTTTTTTTTATAAATTAGATGCCTTTTCTTGCATTTTGGTGTATTTTTAACAGATTTAAATGATAGCTATTATTAAGCTAGCTGATAGA